>BQNB010049715.1:0-41905 GCA_026074375.1 Tanacetum coccineum | reverse complement strand
TGAAAGAAATAATCAATAACAACATGACGAGGTAAAGGACGGGATAAACTTATGTTGGGCCTCGCTTAGGTTTGACTTTACCTCCGTAAGAATCACCCGACTCCGCGGGTCCAGCCCTATTACCCACATCCGACAAACGATCAACTATCCTATCTCCTTCGGTTCCACAAAAGGCACCTTATAACGCTTAAGTCCAGTTGGAAAAACGGTTCCCCGATGAGACTTCTTACGGGTGGGAAAAAACATAGCTAAAATACTAAGAAAGTAATACATATCATATCAGATAATAGTAGGTAAAATAACTAAAATGACAACTTAGCAAAATACGAGATATATAAGCTATGCAAAAATAGAGGGGAAGCATAGCAGTTATAGCATTAAATACTTAAGCCCTAAATGCATCTACATGAAGGACCCCTAGTTTATAGTCTAGGCTCAACCACCTACTTCTCTATAACAATTGGCTCTGATACCAATCTGTCACACCCCGCCAAGGCGGAAACGCGAGGCGCGACGAGAAAGGGAATCATCACAACACATTGGCGTCTATATAGAGAAATTAAAACATGCATAAAATACAACGTATAGACACGCAGTATCATGAAAATACCCAAACACATCAACAAAATCCAAAAGGCATCTGACATTGAAATGAAGGCAGTTTATGCCAACGTCATGACATGCAAACATTCATACATCCTAACAAAGTAAAACAATTAACATTCATCATTCAAAACAAATAACGAAATCTAGATAACTAAACTTTGCAAGCTGCCTACGGTCCATCTAGCCACTTTTCCTAACTTTAATCTCATCTTGTTGAATACCTGAAAATGATGCTTATACGTCAACACAATGGTTGGTGAGAAACATAGGTTTTCAGACACACATATTCAATCCATCCTAAAACAATTTATCCAATTACTGTGATTATAAAACAATACTTTTGCATGACAATTATGCTAACTAACATACAAGCTAACATGCAATTCAATCCAATCAATCATTCAAACACCAAGAAGACAACCTCAATCACTCTTGGATCATACCAAATCTCGTTCCCTCTAGCTCAGGCCATGGATACCCGAAAGTAATCCTCCTGACTAGGCAACAATTCCTTCTACTAAACAGGCTATGGATACCCGCAAGTAATCCTCCTGACTTAGTTCACACATTAATATCACATCACATAACATGTAGCACATAACGCATATCAGTCACATAATAGTCCATGCATTTACACTAACACATAATCACAGTAATTTAAAACTCATTTCAACACTTGCATCATCTCCATCCCAAGTTTAAAATGCAATAAAAAGTAGGACTATGTAACTCACCTGAATGCTCAATACGTAGCTTCCAATTCCTATCACGCAACTATACAAATAAATAACTACGGTTACACGCGACCAAGCTAAAAGCTTTAGTCCATGTAACACACATATGATGGATGTCTAAGGGTTTTTTCAACCATCATGGGTTACCCCGACACCATGCCCAATCTTAACCACCTCATTAACACATCCTACTTGTTAACTACAGTTTATTTAGAAATGCAGAATTTTAGTGTATCTTTACTAACTTAAAACCCTTAATTGCTGACCTTCATAAATTATACCAAAAATCACCTAAGTTCATTTTTGAGTATACTAACTACCTTGTGATCCCCAAATTCTCATTACATGTGCAACTATCTCAAATAAAATCCAACTTCAAAACTGTCCCAATTCAGATCTGATTGCACACTAAAATGCATGGCCCTAATTACCATACATAGACACACAATCAGAGGCTATCCTTCTAGAGTTTCTTTATATACATATTTAACCTAATCAATGTAGATTGGATAACCTTAATTTCACTTTTAAGTTAGGGTTTTACCCTCCCAAACATGACCTAATTCTGACCCGTATACACTATTTTGACAACTTTTCTTGTAACCAATATTTAACCAACTTCCAGAACTCAAAATCATTCGAGGCCAAACTTTTTGAAAAATAGACTCTTTGAAATACAATTTAGGCTCTTGAATTATATCAAAACACGTTTCTAACATCTAGATATCATCAGTTTAACACAGACCTAATTCTGCAAAACCCTAAATCAAGATCTACGCAAACCCTAACATGCAACATGCATGAACATAACCCTAAACTAACCCTAATCATCATTTCATCATTAAAGCTCATATATAATCTGTAATTTATGTAAACACTAGATCCATCGTAAGTCTTGTTACATGATTGCATAATTCTAACTAAGTTAAGCATACTTACCTCTTGATTTCTTAATCCTAACACCGATTCTTGGTTACTTCTTGATCAAGATTATTGGTTCCTTGTTCTTAGGAAGGGAGAAGTCGACACCTAGGGTTTGGGGCTGAATGAGTCATGGTTTTTGATATATTGGCTAAGTGTTAAACTATCTAATTAACTAGCATCCTAATCCTACTAAAACTCCTCTAGATAAGGCCCAAAATCCTTTTTCTTTTCTTTTTTCCTTTCTTGGGCCGATTTTATACATACATACATACATATATTTATTTTATTTTTTTAAAATTATTATTTTCATTATAATTTACATTACCTTAAATTTCCACAAAAATCCGCTAATTTGGGTAAACCTTTTTACATAAACGCTACTTACTAAACTTTCTAAAAATAACTTTTCATTTCACATTTCAGTTTCCATTTTTAGAAAGTCTAGTATAAATATCCAAATTTTACTCACTTCACTTATTTCCAACATGATACATTTCCCATAAACGCTTAACAAAAAATCATCCAACTATTGACGTAGCATTGCATGCAATACGCCATTCCTTTCCATTATCACTATACGTGAACAAATGGAATACTCATCACCAAACACAAATGCACTCAAAATGAGATGATCATGCACCTTAAAATGATATCATGCACCTTTTCAAACCATTTAGCACCCATATAACATATAGCACACAAGAAATTACACAAAATGAACTCTTAGCCATTCCTAAAGATATCACTAACCTGATTAAATCATGGATGTCACACGATGCATGTGTAAGTATTTTCGAGAAGCATGATGAATTACATGAAAACGCCATCTACGTAGTATCTTGCTAGGGCAACACACGTGAAAGGTAGTATGAAGACTATTACACGGCCCCTAAGGAGATATACGCGCATTAAAACACTTAAAGGGGATCATCCACATATAGGTAAGGTAGTATGAAGACTGTTACCTATGAAATCCTTTCTACACAATCATGTTGCTCTAGATCTTTGATACACTTAAGTAACTAGGGTTCTAGTGACTAAGCATGCTCACACATCAACAAGAAGCAATATAAGTATGATCTACATACCAATTCACATGCAATCATAAGTAAACACTTAAAAGATCTAGCCTAGCATGTTCAAGATAGATGAAGCACATATATCAATCAAACACTAAGACATATTGAAAGATAAAGGATAAAAGAACTTCACTATTATGAATCAAGCAATTAAGGATGGTATAGAAGGGTTGGGAAACCCTAAAATACTCCAAAAATCTTGTACAAGTCGACCTCCCACGAACTAAACCCTAATCCTCTATGATAATGTATGTTTAAAACGTAAAAATCGAGTTTGTATACATAGACTCCAGGGCGTGATGGCGTCACATATTCTCTAGACGACATCTCCATGCTAGGGTTTTTAGGGTTTCATATTTGACGGCTGATCCAGACCTCCAAACGGCGTCGCTTAATTCTTCAGACGGCGTCACAATAAATCAAAATAGCGTCTCCATTCTCTGATCTTCAATCATTAATTGTGTCTTCATGCCCATTTTCCATCTTGTTCGGTTTCTTCCAAAATTGAGCCTAAGTCACGTATTTTTCCTCCAAATGTCTTCCAAGTGTTAAAAATGAAAAAAGAAACGATTAAGCACATATTTAAAGCATCTTTGCATGATTATAAGTGTAAAATGACCCAAAAAAAATGTATAAAATTACACCTCATCAAATACCCCTACACTTGGGATTTGCTTGTCCCTAAGCAAATGAGCTTTTCTACCTAGACAATAGCAATATCAGGGGCATTCAACTTACTCTTTAAAGGCTTTCATGGCACAACCAATTAGACCTCGTAACTAGAAGCATGTAAAGATACACTAGCACCTCACAATAAGTGTTTGTATATTCTCTCTCTCTCAAAGTATAAGAACTTACTTCAGGCAAAAGTTCAACATAGACTCACTTTTATCAAAGATTCAATGAACCCATTACATCCTTCCATCTACATCTTTTTTTTTAACGGCAAAGATGGAATATATATAAAAAAGAGACTAGCAAGACGCTAGAAACTTAAAGTACAATAGAGTCAAGAAAAAGAAATACATAACATCAAAAAATGGTAAAATCCCGAGACTTTAACTGCGAGGGAATCAAAAGGAATGAAAAAACTTTTGACACGAAGGCTGACGGATCGTTTTCACTTCGGCAAAAGAAAACCCCCCATCCCAGAAGGCGAGCCACCGGTTTTCACTTCGGGATTGAGTTGTGATGACCCCAAACAATCCCGAGAGAAGGATGAAGAAGAAGAACCATCCTCAACCGACAAAGATGCCAACGAAAAAACCTTGGCGTACAGGTACGTCCAACCCAGCGAACTTGAACGCCATCTTGAGGAAAAAACCAAAGCAGCTCTAACCATTGCCATACGCGTGAATCGAAAGGGATACAAATAAGCCATCATTCCAAGATACTTCATATGTCCCTATTGTGAAGCACAAAAAATAATAAAAAGCAAAGAAAATGAAGAGAAACGAACATTATCGAATAGATCACTTTTCCTCAACGGTTGAGATTAATCCCAAATTAAATAATTCATACTTTTTATTAATAGATCGAGGGTAACATGGTCATTTTATCTACCCAGTGACTCACCTAACTAACCATTTGTAACTCTCTCTTACACACACACGATAATTCAACCATATCCTTAACTTTCAACCACTCTCAATAATTCAACAAACCCTAATTTTTACTTTAAAATTTTCATGAACAATGGATTTACGAGAAGAAATAGCAACGAGTAAGGGTAAATCAAAGGTCAGTTCAACCCCGCCTCAAGGTGACGATGGCAATGATGGTAACTATTTTTGCTTTTATGCTTATTTTTTAGTTTATTATGCTTAATTAGCAGTAGATAAGCGTTATATTCGTGTTTTTATTTGATTATGCTTATTTTATACTTATTTTTAGTTATTTTTATGCTTATTTTTTAGTTGATTTGCTTAGATAGCAGTTGATCATGTTTATTTGATGTTTTATGCATATTTTTAGATTAGTTGATGTTTTATGCTTATTTTAGATTAGTTGGCTGCTTATGTAAGTAGTGTTTTGTTAAAGAATCACATGTGATTGTTTATTGAAGTAGTAGTAGTAGTATTAAAAATGACTGTTTATTGAAGTAGTTTTGATGTTGATAATAAGTATTTGTTGATCAAATTCTATCAAGTGGTAGTAAGAGTATTAGTTAATTATCTTTGGGGCATCAGACACGTGCTACTTTTTTAGTTTCCATTCATCATTCTGCTTGTTTATCTGCTACGACATGCTTGATTGGAACTAATGGTTCATATATGACATCAACCATTAACACTAGTTTTAGAGCATAAGGAAACACCAGTGGTAACTATAAAATATACATGTTCTCATTCCTTTGACATTCTCTAGTTAAGTTTCAAACATCGTTAAGCCAAATGTGCATGTGTGCACATGCTGTTTCGTCGAGTGTATGAAATGTCTACATATTATAATTCTGCTGAAGAAATTTACGACATGTATGTAAATTAAGAACCAAAATTTCTGTAACGTACACATCGTTTGCATATCTTTTCACATGTGGCAATGCGTTCACTAGGATATTAATTCAATAGCAGAGCGAATATAATTTGATTGCTTTATTTTTGACAGCCGAAGACATTTAAGCGACAACTAGTGCAGTCACTAAACGACAATGATTCAATTGTAAGATTGTTGTGCCATTATTATGCTTTCTCTTCTTTTGTGAATCAAACTATAATTGTCTAGTGAATGTTATCTACACCAAGCGTGTCTGATAACGTTACTACAAACAGGTCAATGTGTGAGCTGAACCACAGGATGTTAATGGATTATGAGACAAAAAATCCCTTCATTCCTTCTTTGCGGACACTTTATAATTCTTTTGGTGCGCTCATGATATCACATGCATTGGTTAGATAGGTATGCCATACATGTCGTATTCTTTTTATCTATCTGATGCACACTTTAGTATGCTAGTCACATTTATCATTTTTTATGATTCTCGTGTCTTAGACAAAAGCAAAACAGGGAAGTGTCGTTAAAAGAATACTATTACTTGATGAACTTGAGAAACGAATTACAGAGTTCCAGAATTTTTGGTTGTCGGTAAAGTTATACTTTTCTCTGATTTTGATAAAAAAAATCACAATCATACCTAAGTAGCTAATTAATAATGGTCCGGTTTTAACGTTTTGTGCAAAGTGTTTTGATACCCATACTACCCATTTTGAGATACCCAAAACATTTTGCGTTAAGAGAGACGAGACATGCCTTGAAACGTATATGTATAGAAAAATTGGTGTGGCTGACTATATTGGGTCTTTTATGAACAGGGTCAAAAATGATATCATTATTTTGGGGGATGCATGCCTTGAAACGTCAGAAAAGCTCCTGGTCATGTCATGTTTGTAAGAGCACAGGGAGTCGTGGTGCCAAACTTTTGGTGCCAAACTTCAAAAGTGGTGCCACGTCAGCAAAATGGAGTTTGACACCAGAAATGCCATGGCACCAGAATTCAGTGGGAGTGGTTTGGCACCAGAATTCTGGTGCCATAGCATTTTTTTTTAAATAAACTCAAATTAAATTTTATTCAATTAAAACATATTAAACATTACATAAAACTTAAAAATTACATAAAACTTAAACATTATTAAACATTACATAAATAAAAACACAAACTACTCATCATCATCATTCCATAGATGCTCCATAAGGTCTTGTCGAAGATCGGTGTGTGTTTTCCTATCGCGTAGTTCTTTTGTCTTCCTAACATGTAAGTCACATCTTTCGACCCAGTCTCTAACAATGTTCGGTGCTGGATTCACGAACATATCTCTGAAGTTAACTTCAAATCCTCGTCCTTCCAATATCATTTATGTAAAAAATTATACAACAATACATGATCTCTTGAGGTGTGAATTTTTCATTGCACGCGCGGAGTTTTGTCGTATAATACCCCAACTACCTTGTAGGACTCTGAATGCCCGTTCAATATCTTTTCTTGCAGCTTCTTGAACTCTCTTAAACTTCAAGGATTTTTCATCCCTTGAAACAGAAAACGTTTTGACAAACGTAGACCATGCTGGATAAATACCGTCGGCTAAATAGTAACCTTTCCTATATGTATGCCCGTTTACAACAAACGGACACTCTGGAGCTATATCAGCAATTTCATCATCAAATAATGGGGAACCATATAACACATTTAAATCATTATTCGCACCAGGAACCCCAAAATATGCATGCCAAATCCACAATTTTTGATCAGCAACAGCTTCTAACATAAGAGTTGGGTATTTATGAGTACTCCTTTTGAACTGCCCATGTAAGGCCTTTGGGCAATTTTTCCAATCCCAATGCATACAATCAATACTCCCAAGCATTCCTGGGAGTCCATGTTTTTCTTCGTGCAATTGATATGTTTTTGAATATCAGTTCGTTGCCCGTCTTAAAAAATTATTATGGATATAAAACGTGAATGCATATTAGTAAATGTGATCTAAGTCAATTCTCGTGAAGTACGTTCAACAATTTGCAAATACTCATCAAATACATCAGGTGCAGTGTCGTATGCCATTTGGCGTATGGCGGATGTGCACTTTAAAATAGGACCAATACTATTACGACCGATCGCATCGATCCGTACTCTAAAATACCTAAAGTACTCAGGCAGGGGTTGCACATTATAACTTAAGATATCGTTGAGTATTTTTATAAAAAAGTCTAGAACTCTTACGATACCCTGCGCCTAAACTTTCTTTAGGATAATTTCGGTTCATACTCGTCGTCGCCAAAATAGTCAATCGATTAGCCTTGTGTTCCGCCTCTACTCGGTTCACGAAATAATAATGTCAATCCACTCTCTTTGGACCATCACTCCGAACCCCCGGCTTCTTGCTCACACAATACTCACATAATGTTGATACACCATAATCCCGCATATATCATCAAAGTCGGGGTTGAAAGAAAGCATCATGATACGTATGTGTCTGTTGGGTCCGAAATTCGTTGAGATTATTTTGATCCATATTGAAAGAAAAAAAAGAAGTATTTGAAGTAGAAAGAAGATAATTGAAAGTGTGTGTGAAGTATGAAATAAAAATGGGGTATTTATAGGATTTTTTAAGGGGTAAAATTGTGATTTTGGAGGTATTTTTTTGAATATCCGCTCCCCCTAACGGATAGATTTAAAAAAATAAAAATAAAAAAAAATAAAAAATTGAGTTTGGCGTGGGCTGTTAGCCACGGCGCGAGAAGGCTTGGCGCGAGCCACGGAGTGGTGCGTCGTCGGCCTTTCTCGCGCCAAGGCTTGGCGCCAACCTACCAGCCATGGACTCCCTTTGCTCTAAGACACTTATGAATGCATGCTTCCCAATACAGAAGATGAGCTCACTCTACGTATGGATGTAGAGAAGCATAGAAGGTTTGCTCAGAAAAAGTTTAACGGTTCCAGTTTCTTTCTGGTAGAAATAGTGAATTAGTATAGGGTCGAGACGAGAAATAGTGAATATTATGAACTTATTTTAAAATGGTCCTTCAGTATGCTACTTTGGTTGAATGTTTTAACATATGTATTCTTATTTTGTTCTATTTTGCTGAATGTTTTAACATTTGTATTCTTATTATTATTTTTTGCTAAATGTGATAATATGATGGTTGTATCGTGGGGAAGTTTTTAGATCTAGATCAGGGCCGGCTTTGAGGGTGTGCGAAGTGGGCGACCGCGCAGGGCCCCAAAAATTTTAGGGGCACCAAAATTTATCCCGTTAACAATTATGTGCATTATTTCTTAAAAACGATGACACTTTATATATAACGTTTCTTATCGCAGGGCCTCATTATGTAATTTCGCTCGGGGCCTTTAAAAATTTCATAAATTTAGAGACGGCCCTGATCTAGATCACATGTGATTTAGTTATGAATCACATATGATTTTGTATTAAGTGAACTGTAGTTTCTTTTTGTAAAACTAATGGGTCGTTAGTGAATTATGAATGGTAATCTGATGGTAAAGTGATGGTAGTAGTTTTTATGTTTGTAATTTCTGGTGAAGTTTATATATTTGTCTTTTTGGTATTCACTGATGGTTGTAGTATTGATGTAGTACTAAACAAGTACTCATGTTAGTCTGATAGTAAAAATGATGGTTGTATCTCATTCAGAAGTACGAGATGGATTTTACCTTCTATTTTGTTGATTTATTTTTTGTTGGTAAATGTCATAATCTGTGATGGTTGTAGACTGGAAAAGGTTTTGCTAAATGTCATATTTTGCTGATTTGTTCATGAATCACATGTGATTTAGTTTGAATCACATGTGATTTTGTGAGAATCACAGGGATTCAACATAAATCATGACATGTGATTTAATATGAATCACATGTGATTTGGATTAAGTGTTACAAATTTAACAATCTAAACAAAAAGTAATTCAATTTATGTAATTTTGAGAGTGTAATTTTACTTTTTTATTCAGTTTAAAATATGGAATCTGCTGGAACATAAAACAAAAAGTAATTCAATTTAAGATAGCTAAATTTAGATCCTCGTAACACATTTCCAACAGTGCAACAAAATTAAAGATAAAACCAAATCTAAACAAAGTATGATATGAAAAACGCAAATCTAAACAAAGTATGATATTTCAAGAAGCGTTAGTTGCTTGTTCGGAGCAGCATTGTTCCCGTTGCTTGTTAGTAGTAGCTTGTAGTAATCGCTCCTTGTATCACAACAAAAGTAATTCTTGCTAGTTTCGCAACATATTTTGGATTGAACGGACATGTTGTCTTTGTGTGCTTGTTAGTCTTTTCTCCACAGTATAAAAATTTCCGACTCTGCTTAGTTTACAAGTACATTCCACTGAACTGTCTTTAATAGATCGCAGAACCTTATTATGTAGCATGAAAAGAAACAAAGTTAATAATTATGCTGGAATCACATGTGATTTACACAAGAATCACATGTGATTTACACAAGAATCATATGCGATTTACATAAGAATCACATGTGATTGTTATAACATAATATAAACAACTAATAAGTAATTACATTGTATCCTGCTATATTGTCTCTTTTCTGCACCAACTCTTTTCCTTCTTCTGTAATAAGTGTTCTATAAGCAGCTGCTCTCTTATCTATAACCTTAAGCATCTCACCACTTCTAGTTTTTTTGTGACGATTTTCAACTTCAAAACCTCCAATTTCAACATAAAAGGTATACAATTCAACACATTCATCTATCGTATTAAAAACTTTCTCCCCGAGAGGTAAGTAAATGCTCTTAACATTTGATTCCCAACATACAGATGCTCCAGGTGTCACTATGAAGGTATAAACTTGGCCTTGGTGTGTTGTTAGGAGCTGTTACAGAATCACATATGATTTTTGTTCAGAATCATTTTTTAATACAAAACACAGCATATGCAAACATAATAGAAAACATAATCACATGTGATTTTTTATTCAGAGTCGTGTTTTAATACAAAACAGAGTATATGCAAACACAATAGAAAATATAATCACATGTGATTTTTATTCAGAGTCATCCTTATTCACAAAACACAACATTATATAAAACTTTATAAACTACTCACAATATAAAATAGAATCACATGTGATTTTTGTTCAGAATCATTTTTTAATACAAAACAGAGCATATGCAAACACAATACAAAACAGAATCACATGTGCTTTTTATTCAGAATCATGTATTAATACAAAACAGAGTATATGCAAACACAATAGAAAACATAATCACATGTGATTTTTATTCAGAGTCATCTTTATTCACAAAACACAACATCATATAAAAATTTATAAACTACTCACAATAACATGATACTAGTAATTAAGTAACCTACTCACAATAACATGTGAATTTGTAAGCTAATATAAGTCCCAAAATAACATGTGAATTTGTAAGCTGATATAAGTCCCAAAATAAGCCAAGAAACAAATAAGCTCATAATTATGATATGTATAAGAGATGAAGTGAAAGACATACAACAGGACCGTGAATGGGATCAAAAGCGTGAAATCATGTACATCGGCGTCAGACCACGGCGGGAGAGGAGAGTCGCGACGGATGAAAGGCGTGTAGCTTTTCACGATTCTGAATCTGTCACTCCATAAGGTTTTGAATCCTTCAACTGATGATGATGTTTCATCTTGTGTTGTCATTTTTGTTGAAGAAATAATAAGGATCGATCTTTTAACTGATTATCATCGATTTATGATGATTTCAGTGGTTTATTGCAGTGATTTGAACGGTTAATTATAGTTAGGGTTAATCGGTGGTGGTTGGTTGTGGTGGTTTTTAATCGCCAGTGGTTAGGGTTTTTGATCACCAGTGGTAGTTGGTGGATGGGTCGAGGAATGTGTGTGTTTTTTTTTTGGAAAAAGTAAGGTCTGTATAATTTTAGGTATTTATAATTGCCAAATTTGCCCTTGGATGTAGGATTTCTTATCTTAATGATAACCCTTAGATCAAAAATGGATGGATGGTGGGGATGGGTTCATTCGATCTATGCTAAATATTGGATCTTTAAGGATCTCAACTCGCTTACTTCAATGTATAATGAGGTGTTAGGTGAGTCACGTGAAAATACAATATTTGCCCCTTCGTTAAACAATTAAGATCTAATTAAATCAGTTATAATCTACACTCTTAAATCAAATAGACTGAATAATAAGGATTTGCTTCTTTGATCATTAAAGAATTAGTATCTGTAAATAACTTTTCTCAAGCTAATTTATGTTTACTTATCAACTATCATGTGGTAAATATTGCAATGTATATCCAGTATATAAATAAAATCCATCATTTAATAGCTACCCTATAAATTTTATATAACTGGATATTTTAAAGCTATATACACATATATGGCATAATTAACACTCAATGTACCAGAGTAATGTAACGTATCCCATATTATATCTTATGCCGACAGAAATATCATATATCGTAATTTAGGTGCATTTTAGTAGAGAAAGAATTGTCTAGTTTTGTATATCTAATTTTGTAAGAACTTGGAGGAGGAATTTATGTATGGAAAAACACTTAAAAAATAACGTGTTTGGTAATTTATCTCTAATTTTCATGAAGCAATGGGTGTTTTGAGTAATACATCAAAACAAGAAAATAACGAAATTATGTTTTGGATTTTTCTTTGTTAATGTTAGGTCTCGTTAATCTCGAATCACACGTATACTCGATATAGACTAGAAGAATAGAGAAAGAGCAAGTTCAATTTTCAAATCTTATAAAATGGAGGGAAAATGGAAAAGTTAGTTAAAAAACCTCACCCTCTAATGATGAGATTAGAGGGGTATTTATAGGAGAGGGAAGGAGACTTCCCTTCCTTTATTTCCTAATCTTACACTTTTAGTCCCTAGACTTTGGTAATTATGTTATTTATTACTTTTAGCATAATAAACCTTATACAAGCTACTTTATTCTAGACAAAATAAAGACTAATGACTAAATATAAATAAACCACTTAATCGACACTTTTAATGATCCTAACAATCTCCCCCTAAGGTTGATTATTCTGGGCATTCCCTCCGTAGTCCAAGTGGTCTTTCTATTCACATACATCTCCCAAACGCTCATCCTGGTTGCAATCTCAACCTTTCTTCTATATCTTCTTCAAACAGTTGCAATATACTCAACATCTCTTTGAGTGAGCTCTCTTTGTATATAGCCCATACTTTACATCATTGTTTGTAGCTCTTTTAACCCTTTTAGACCTTGTTAAGTGTTCATCACATAACTATGAACTTCACTGAAGTGCCTCATCACCCTCTTTTCTTTCTTGCTATTCTTGTATATGATTCCATACACTGGCTCATGGATGATAGAGAACATCTTATGCTTTTCAATTCTTGGGAAAAATATTGTTGGTGTAGTAAGATTAACTTTCTGTTGATAACTTTCCACTCCAAGCTGAAAATCATGCACTCTTTCCCATATCACTGAGCTTCTGATGAATACTGATAAAGATCACAACAAACATGTCTCTGTATAATCAGGAACCTTGCCATTCATGATCAACAAATACATATCCTCAATATCATTCTTATTGAGATTCTTGAAATCTGGCTTGGTAATTGACACTATGCACTCGTTAGCCCTTCTTGCAACTATCTCTGTGATAAACTTGTATTCATGGCCCAGTTCCAGTACGTCTTGATGACTTGAATGATCTTTAGATTTGAATAAACAATTTCCTTTGGTTTTCCGGGCTCTTTCTGTTTCCTTATGTAGAATATCTTCGCATGAGGATTCTTCCAATGCTCGACACCATACCGAGCATAAGGATTAAACTTCTTTACACATTTGTTAACCCATCTAGAAGTTTGTTCTTCAATATCATCATCATTGAAGATAACTGCAGGAAACTTGTGAAGTGACAACACTATCTTCTCAGGCCCTGAACTTCCTTTCTTCAGATACAAAAGATCTTGATTTATCAGAGACAATGCTGGAGCTTCTGGATCTCTCTGGCAGCTTTGAACTAGTGGTGTGGCCTTTCGTGGATATGGAGAGACAAGAATTTCCTTTCTACTTTCCCAAATAATGTTACTTTCTAAGAAATTCTTCTGATCAATGTGATATTGATGCTCATCTCCTAAAGTACATCTTTGTCTCAACATCTCATCGGCAATTTTCTTTAGCTTTGCTTCATCAATGGTCAGTGACACTTCTTCCATAATGTCTTGTGATACTTGCTTTGATGGTATTTCATCATCATTTGTCCAGACGAAGATTTACCAGACACATATGCTTCATACTCAGATGTCTTTTGTCGTTTTGCACTATTCTCCCCCTTAGGATGAGCATCATCATGAGGATCGTCTTGATCTCTTGGGCGAACGGCAAGAGTTCTACAGGTAGTAGCAGGTACCTGAAGTCTTTCAAACTTCATCTTTAGAGCCAACCAAATTGCTATATCTTCATGCTGCAACTGAAAATCATCTTTCATGGATAGATACAGCTAATATTATTGTTCTTGAGCAGAGATTGTTGTAGGTGAGCTGGATGAACATGAAGAATATCACCAGACATGTAACTTCTCACTGACGCGTCAACCTGAGAAGGAATGTTATTAGCAATTGCATTTTGAATCTGTGACTAAATTTCAGCTTGTAGATTCCCACGCTCTTGTCGAATAGCTTTAGCAATCATTTTGGCCATCTCTTCTTTATCCTGTTGTCTTTCCAAATCGAGCCCTTCCTACAGCATACACTGGAACTTGACTTTTAACCTGCTCAGGAACTATGCTTTGTGACTTGCTCCTTAATATGCTTATCTACCATGATAGGTAGTGATTCAACCATTACTTCTTGGAGATGATCAGCAAGAGTATTAAACGACTTCCTTGACAAAAACCTTGCCCTCAGATGTTCAAACAAATATCCATATCGTCCTTGTAACTCCTAAAAGAAACTCTTGTAACGTTTGAAACGAGCATGTTTGGCTTTAAATAATGATAGAAGTCGGTTTGTGGTAGACAACTTGGTGCTAGGTGAACTTGATGAAGGTGTAGATATAGCCGTCAATTCCTGGAGTTTCTCAGTATCCGAAGATACGAGAGTATCATGAATCCTAGGTGATCTAATAGGTGATGGGAATGGGGTACTCCTAGACTCCTCTACAATATTCCCTTTCTCCCTTCGTTTTAACTCATACACCTCATCAGTTATTTCTTCCTCTTCTTCATTAACATTCACAGGTATTACAACATTAGTAATCTCCTCCTCCGCATTATCAGTAATCTCTACCTCCGGACTTTCCTTATCACTCTTGGGCTCAAACCTAGTGTCGGGAATATCTTGTTCATCATTCTTAGGGATTGAACTATCATCAATAACATTTATAGGTTCTTCCACCATCTTTTCAATTTCCTCGGCTGCCAAGTGTTCTTTAACCAGCTGCACATTTTCTCTAGCTTCTTGCTCTTCTCGACTTTTCTGCTCAGCAAGGCTTACTTGTATTGTATCTTGTGAAATCATATCATCTGCCTCATCAACAGTTGGCAATGGAGTTGGTGGAGTAAGGCGTGGAGACCTCCTTTGAGGAATACGTAAACGAATCACAGTCGATCATTTTGGAGCACTTGTGTGAGATTCCGTAAAGTACAAGTAAATAATATAATCTTATTTTATTCCTATTTTTACCCTTAAGTAAAATTTTATTTTAACTATTTACGCGATTCGGTAAATTTCGTATTCCTAGCTAAGCTTGAACCGTGTTTAGAATTAATATCCGTCTTGTGCCCTACGTAATTAATAATGTCAGAAAAATAACCCGTATGATGTAAAACTATTTTTATCTTAAGCGTTTTCACTTCATGGTCCCGCCCTAACTCTTGAAATATTTTACATTTATACCCATTAAGTCTAATCGTTACCCACCAAAATCAAATATAACACAAATAAAACCATATGTCTTTTTTATTTCTCTTATATTACACGTCCCAACTCCCAATCATATCAACTGGTGAGTCATGCTTAAGACATGTCTCATGTGAGTGATTTTTCCTTACAGGTGTCCAACTTTGCATGTTTTGTGGCACAAGTATCTATACTTCTCTTTTATTTCTTATCAAAACACGCCTGCACTCTTTTTCTTTTTGATAACAACAACCTGAGATATGAAGACTTCCATAGTCTTTTTTTTTCTTGCTTATCAACTCAAACAAACAACATGTCGGTTTCAATTATTTTGATTTCGTTCTTGTTTTCGTAAATACCGAAAGAAAAGTAAGAATGAAACATCAAAGTTTTGTTTTTTTTATTCTTTGTTAATTTCGAGTATTCAAAGAAACTAGTAAATTTCTCTTCAAGATCATCACTCAAGAGTATATTGGTTTTAATCTTTATGGTATAAAAAGGATATCTTGCAAGCATTGATTGGGTTAGAAATGGTTTGGGTTGAAGAAGTTTGATCAAGTTTGGTTGATGAATCTTGTCGGTTGTGTTCGAGTTGTATCATGTCGAGTTCGTGACTATGCATGGTTTTGGGTTTGTCAAATTTTGAAGACACGTTCGAAGATGCTGATGACGGGTTTCACCCATCGGGCATGAAAAAGCAAAACGGTGACGCGTTTGGAATCCACGTTTTTGGCAAGATCAACCATCGATGGACTTTAGAATTACGTTCGCGTTCGAGTTCGGTTTGGATCCTTCCTTGTTTTGCTTGTTGGTAAATCTTTGCCATAATCATTTTATAATAATATGGTTACTCGTGAGGCCGGAGGTTGTTATTTTAGTTCATGCAATGTTTAAACCATTAAATATAGCTTATTTAATTATTAAATGTCTATAAATTGTTCATTTAAGTATAGATATAATTACTTCATATACGTATAGATTATCAATCATTAACTAATGTTGTTCTAAATATTCTTGCGTATTTTAATGTGGACAAATGTCAGTTTTAAAATATAATTCCTTAGTTTGTAGTGTCAATTATAATTTCCCACATGTCTAAATTATCTTTTGTTGAAAATGTTTATAAATATCCGTATTAATGTTAGATGTTTATTCTCAACTTTAATGCTACTATTTATGTTGTCATTTAATATTATTGTTTGATGGTGGGTGTTTTATATATTCAATTTTTTTATGACTATCTTAATTGCCTTACTCTTTATTATCATAGTAATGATTAATATAATAGTGATAAACTATTATTTAATTATGTCTACTCATTACATTATTACAACAACATATAAAATGTATGTTACAACATCAAGTATATTATATACTTAAAAAGACAAGATTTTTAGTTTGAAGGATTTTCAAAAGTTTATGAGACCTACACATGTTCATGATTTTTTTTATATTTACATTTTTGTCCCTGTAATATATAGGCTTTAACAATAAAGAAATTAATAAAAAAAACTAATATACTTGATATTTCAATTTATTTTGACTTATAACATTTGCATTTTAACATTTCAATAGTCATTTATAATTATAATAAAAAAACCAAAAAATATAAAGTTTTAACACAACATAAGTTTTAATTTAACGATATCGTTAAGCAAAAGATAAAACGGTCGGAATTAGGGTTAAAATGAAAACGCACGCGTTTAAGGTTAATTTCTTCATGACTTATCAAAGCACTATTTAACATTATATAAGTCTATAAGTCCTATTAAGGATAGATTATAAAAATAGTTTTACAAGTTTAGCTCATAGTTTAAGAAAAAACATGAAATTAGTGTTTCGAGTGTACGGTTTTAGATCAAAAAGGCATAACACTTAGGTTTTTGAGTTCAAAGTTATATTATGATTTTAGGCAAGAAATATGAACATTAATGACGTTATGAAACAGAACATAAGCTTAGAGAACCTGATTTGAGCTATACTTGAAACGGGTCAGAATCGGGACTTTTCGGCTTCGTACGGCCTAGAGTAACGACTTCGCTTTCGTTTCTTGGTTTCTTTTGCTTCCTTTCTGTATTTGGAGACTTTTTAGATCTATTAGAATTTCATATTGGCAAGGAGTTGCTACGATGAAGGGTTATAGAGGGAGGAAGTGGGGATGAAAGAAAAATGAACAAGGATGGCTTCTAATTATACTTGTGGCAAGTTCAAGGAGAGTAAGCAAGGCCTCAATTTTCTTATCTAGACATCATTACAAGCTAGTATGCGAGTGTTAAGGCTAGAAAATGAGAAGTGTAAGGTCTAGGATAGCTTAGATGTGTTGGAAGACCCCCTTGTTTGCCGCGCAAAAGAGAAGCAAAACAAGGCACATGATGCCTTCATACATGACCATGGAGGAGTCAAAGTTGCTTAGTAAGCTGCTACAGAGTCTAGAAGTACTTGGGTGGTTCATTTGCATATGGAAAGTTTAAGTGGGTCAAAATGAAGTTAGAAAGGGTGGCGGGTCAGATCTTGGGCTTGACGAGGTGTTTCAAGGTCATTCGCAAGGTACATTGTGTTTATAATGAATAAGGATAGAATGAAATAGGTTTATTAAGGTCTGGTATTAAAGTAATTAGCAAAGATTAGCAATTTGTTTGGGTTAAAACGGAGTAGAATTGAAGAAATGAGGTCACGGGTTCAAATAGGGCTTGTTTAGGGTTTTCTTGACTTTCTAGGTTTATATTTCTTGTACATTGGGTCAAGATTGATAGATTATGATCCCTAGGTAGTATAATTAAGGATAAATAAATAATAAGTTGATAGGTGTTTAGTTAAAATGAGTAGAAAATGAATAACGGTCAAATATGGTAAATTAGGGCATATTAGGGTTTTTCTAGGCTTTGATTTCTTGCACATTGTCCAAGTTAATGATCAATTAATGATTTGTAAACTCTTTTTACGAGTTTACAATGTCCCTTGTTGGTTATTTGGGATTAGAATGTTTAAACGAGTAAACGGTTAAATGAACCAATTAGGTACATTAGGATTTCTAGGATATGTTTACGTACAAGTGAAGTAAAATGATGAAGTAATGATGAAATAATGATTGAATAGGATTGATATGATTGTAAAATAAGTTATTACAACTTATTTAAGTTTGGGGTTGGGTATACAATAATAAAAGCCAAGAAACAGGTCATGGTTTAGAAACTAGCTTGGTTTTAGGGTTTAGGGTTTTGAATTAGGGTTTTGAGTGCAAAAAGATGTATGAAAGCTTATGAATAGAATATTTAGGGCTTACACCTTGTATAATAAGTGTAGTAACTTGCTTAAGTGGTGGTGAAGAAATTAGAATGAAAACGGAGGTAAAACGGCTATTTTAGAGATCATGCTTAATGACTTGTATATTGAGCTTTTAGAGATTTGTACTTTGACTTGAAGAGATTTTATATTTCAAATGAGATATCATATTACTTGTACATATGCTTTAGTAGCTTGTGTATTCACTTTAGGGGTTAACCCTTCCATGAGATTAGGGTTTAAGGCATCCGATAATGGTTTAAAGCCCATTTTGATATGATGTTGCAAATGGTACCTTTTAGAAATAATGTACCTTGTAATAACGATATTATGATATTGACTTGATATGTTATGATGTTTGCTTGACATATATGAAGATAGGATTTGCCATACGTAGGTTGTCCGAGTCCGTTAACTTGAGTTATGCAGGTTATATTGCATATTGAGATATTGGCAAAGTAATGTAATGTAATAAAGCGAAAAATTTCCTTGAAAAAGGTGAGTTCATATATAACTGATAGATTGTACATCATCTAACTTAATAGATGGATATTTACATTTATGAAAATTGCAGGTTGTTATATAAATAATCACAGGATTTGATATAGCGTTTATAAAAATGATTGAGATCTTTAAACATTAAATAAATTGCCAAAAAGTAAATGAGATTTGAGACAAATAGGGAGAAAGGCATACTTACTTAGTTATTTCATTACTAATGTTATGTCATGTTTCCTAGTGCAATGTCTAGATATTTTTTTATTAGTGGTTCTAATATCAACAGACCCGAATTGACATTTGAGGTCTGTCCTATACTTCTTGCGATCCCAATTCTTTGAAAGTCCTGAAGGTAGGGCATACAAGTTGAAAGTCTCCTAAGCGTTACTCTATACTCTAAATGATAATGGCAAGAGCTGAACTCTTGAAAAGCGTATTCTGAGCAAACTCGTGTCCCCTGAAATCACTAAACAAACTACGTGCATTAAACGTTCAAAATAAAATACACAGGAAAATCTAACTCACTTTCGTATAAATCGAGGCTGCATTTAGCTTAAGCAACAAGCCTTTTAAACCACTTGGTGGCCCAAGGTGGTGACGTAGTGAAAGTCTCGTGTTGGGATGTCCAGAGAATGAACCCACAAAGTATCATTTAATTATACATAGTTTTGTCAAAAGTTACAAACTTAATTAAGGGCCATTAGAAGGAGGGTTACAGCGTAATCATGAAATATTTACGCCGTAACCATGTGGGAATATAAATTTAAAATAAGGTTACGGCCAACAATAACCAAAGAGAAGTGTGTTACAACCCTATGTACATTGTTTGGCGTAAACTGTGAGTGGTTCCTAAACAAAACCCCACATTTTTACCCATGAAATACGAGTTGATGTGACCTTGAAATTCAATTTCCAGTTGCTATAAGAACCTGCAAAACTAAGTAAGAAACATACAAACCAACTAAAATGCAGAAATTTAAATGAATTCAGATTACTAAAGACGGGTTATCTCCCGATTAAGCACTTTGTTTATTAAACGAGTCTTTAAGGTATATACTCGAGACAAAGCAACAATCTTTCATTAGGGGCCGCCTCTTATCTTATGGTCCAAGTATCTTTACCTAAAAATCTTCCCATGAATCTAGACCCGTTTGCTCTTCCCAAGGGCAAGGCATCATCTAACTGTTTGGTTATACAGACAAAACTCCTTCCTCCCTCGAAAGAATACCTTTTGATTTCAAATGTTTCAATATCAACAAAAGGTGGTTCATAGTTTGTCTTTTCAATACCACTTTCCCCCATTGCTCCTCTTCCTCGAATCCTTCATCGTGCCATGGGTATAATGTATCAACATGGAATTTATCGCATTATATCCCCATACATCATCCATGGCATACCCTTTTTCCTTATTCTTAAATCATATTTGTTTGCCAACTATTCAATTTCGTTGTCACATGCCTTTTTGTACTCATCAAACCTTTTTGAGTATGGGTCGTCACACGTTTCTTTGCCATAGTCGCATCAATATCTAAAACATCTAGCACCCATACGTATAAGCACTGCATTTCTAACAAACTTACTGACATTTGTATGTCCCAATTTAATTCTTAACCATTCTTCGTATGAATAGTCCCTAGGTCGTGGTTTGCTAGGACGTGGTTGGGAGAAATCGAGGAATTAGGTTTTTATGTTCAAAATTGGGTCCTTCTGATGAAATGGGTTAGTAGTCTCCTTAGGAGTTAAGTTTTGAGAGGTGCCTACTTTATCCATGGGTGTCATGTTTTTTGTGTACCCCTCATTGAATGAGGACCCCCATGGTTTTGGCATTCCCTTATCTTTCTGAGGGAAGTACGAGCACGGGTATTCATGATGATACATGTAGGGGTTCTCATACATTATTGCTTCATGTGAAATGCCGTTATCATTAAACTCGCTATTATGTGCAACCCACTCATAGTATCGCCTTTCTCGAGTGTATCTTCAATGGTCTTATTCCCATATTTTACCTTAAAGAAGTTAGTAAATATCATGCGATTTCCATCAACACTTTATCTCTAATGATCCCAAAAGCACATCCAAATGTTTGAGTATTTCCGTGTTCCCCTTTTCCCCATAAATAGCACGTATCCACATGCAAAAGCTTAATCAGGATTCCATGTAGGACACATTCCATAATCCCGTTCCCACATTCATATGTCAAAGAAATATCCTAACATGTTTGGCACAGCATGCCATCTGGGATACTATTTTTCCTAATGCGGAATTTGCTTGACTTCTCCGTGTTCAGCTTCAGTTTCCTCCCGATTATCACTTGAAACAAGGTGTCAAAACCTCATCATCATAAAAACGAGTGTTTTTTGCTCAAATAGTAAACCATGCAGGAGATTCCTACCGAAAATAAATCATCTCCTATTTTGAGGAGATTAAAGGAATCTTCTTCCTAAATAGAGTTTTCCATGTAAATGTTTTCAACAAGGATTTTAGTGTAACACCCCCAAAAAAGGTCACAGCGGAAAGGTGACCAGGAGTGTTACTTCATAATACAATAGCACAAGATATAAGAGAACGACATCTAAATGAGTCGTTTGAAAGATAATCTCATTGATTTAATTAAAAATTTAAAAGTTATAATATTTGTCCTAAAGTAGCATCAAAATGAAAGACTAAAATTAATACAACGAGATTGATAGTTTGAATGCAAGTAAAAATCCATGAATGAACACCTGAAAAGTTTAGACTCCAATTCACATCAAGAACATCCAAGCATGCTATTCACCTGAGAAAATACATGCTTAAAATGTCACCAAAAAGTATGAGTGAGTTCATAGGTTTAAGTAAGTAACAAAGTTGGACCGCAAGGTTTAAATTATGTATTGCATGGTATACAATATCCGGAGCAGTGATTACGATTGCACTAAGCTCATGATACCAAAACTAGACAAAGTTATGTATGTCAATCAAGTTCAGACAAAGTAAGTAAGTGCCCCCGTGAATGCCAATCAATTTCAAACAATCAAAGTACCCTAAAGAGTGTCAAAAGTGAGACACCCGCAATCCTACATGGTATACGCCCGTTGCCATGTTTGGCACACAATCCTAGACACCGGGTTGTCAATCCCAATAGATCTTATTATAACAACGCACTTACTCGAAGTAGTTAACGGTATGGAATCAAGGGTGGGGGGGATACATTTCTATTATAAACTTAAGACTTTTGTATCAAACAACCAATCAAGTTTATACTACAACAACTATAATAAATAACATCAAACAAAGCATATCACTACAATACAATATACAACACAAACATAGATGCAATGCAAACATAAACATAAAGGGATAAAAGGAAAATAAATGTAAAGCATTAAGTAAAAGAAAGTGCAAACCGACACTTATAACAGCCTCGTGTTTTTAGGATCATTGTACGTCGCAATAAATTCACTATTTATTTTAGTATTGTACGCGTTTGAGTTTAAGAATGAATCGTTAAGTTAAATTGCGTAAAGCTAAAAATTATCGGTCAATGAAACGCCATGCAACCAAATATAAATGTTACATCAAGCAAGTGTTAGAGATAATTATTTAGAGGATAATTATTAACTTTGCACATTTTTATTTTTAATTGTTACGTAAAGTGTTTACGTTTCGCGATAAAGTACGTTTAGACATACCCGGAACCACCAAAACTTATCTACGCTTCAATAAATACCCATGTTTATACCCAATGCTCAAAGTTTTATTAAAATATCACCCTTGTTATCACATTGGCTGAATTTATCATAAAAGAAATCAACCAAAATTACAAAATCCACCCCCTCTAAATTATTGTAGGATAGACTCCCATATAGTGAACAAGAAAGCACATACAATACTTAGTCAATGACTTGTACAACATATAACTCATAATACCTAAGACTAGTGACTAGTAAAACTTGACCAAAGACTTCCTGAAACCCTCATTGTGGCTTAGACTTTCTTAAGACTCCCACAAGTGTCTATGACAGTCTTGAAGGTAAAATAAGCTTGCCACTAGAAAGATACATACACACATTTCATTTCTTAGGTGAAAACTTTACAATCTCTCTTTCTCTCCTTCTTAAACCCATGGCTAAAACCAAAACCATACACAATCTATATAAAACTTATTTACCACATTTATAAGTATTCCTATAGCATATCTAAGATATCCTAAGGTGTTTAGAATGTTTGGTTTAGGGTTTACAAGTGTTAAAGCAAAAAGGTTCAAGATTAGGTTTTCTTGGATTTAGGTGTATCTTTTGTATTGGAAGCTTGGTGTTCAAGTAACTAAAACAATGGTTTAGATCATATTGTTCATCATCATACATCTTATTAAAATTATCTAAAAACCTTAATCTCTTTACATTCATGATTTTATGTGTATATAATGGTTATATAGTTAATCACCATCTAAGAAACTTATTTCCTTGTAAAATGGATTTTAACTTGTGATCGTGGTTTGGTAAACTTTTTCATGTGATATATTGATGTTATTATCATGTTATAAAGCAAGTATATACACTATATGAATGTTGGTTAAATTATATAAAGTATATATATATAAGTAAATGGTATAAAAAGTTACTTATTGAGGATTATGAACAAATAAGCATGTAGACTTATGGATCTTGTGACTCTTGGACATATTGTGGACTTGTACACTAGAGGACTATAAATATATACAAGGTTGTGTATTGATAACATTAGAGGACTTGTAACAAGGCGACTAAACTAAAAAGTTACAAAAACAAGTTTAAAACACATTTTAACAAAAACCTCAAATGTTTCTGTTTTAATTTGAAAAATAACCTATTAATTTTATATTTTTATAAAATACTACATCTCATGAGGATTCCAATATGTAAGAAACTCGGAAAACCGATTTATAACGAAGGATATACGTAATTTACAAGTTATACGATAATAAACGCGTTTATAAAATAATTTTTATAAAAACTTATTACAAACCAGTTCATATATAAAAGAATGATTATTTTACTCCTATAGTACATATTTTTAGGATTCCCAAAACAATAAAATCAGTAATTTTTCTATTAATAACGAAGGAGTTATGGTTTTTTCCGTGTTTGCGATAATTAAAGTTTATAAAAATAATTTTATAAACTATGAACAGTAAAAATCACTATTCATATTCGATACATTTTGGAAACTACCATAATCAGATAAAACATTTAAATTACGCAGACGTAGGCTCAAAGAATTAACTATAACAAGTTAAAACGAATAAATACGACATTGACGAGTTTACGATGATTAATTATAAATAAAGTATAATGAACAGTAAGAAGTACTGTTCACCATAGGACTTAAAAATAGAAAATGTAATATTTTGATAACTCGTCTTAATAAGAAAGCGTGGACATAAGAAACGGACTTAAAACGATAAAGTTACGCCGATTTTACTAAAGAGATATTTATAAACGTTTTTACTTTATAAATATGATTTCACAAATACAATTAGATGGTGATGTGGCTATATAGATTTATATAGGGTATTAGTTAATAAAGTGCTTAGTACTTATACGACCTATACTTAATTAGGTTGCATTCGGTCATTATTGTGACGCAATTTCTTTGATATACATAGATAGTCATTCACTCGAGGTGAGTTCAATAAGCCCCAACCCCAACGCTTTTTATACAATTTATAATGGTTTACAAGTTTTGGGTGAGAAACGTAAGCCATGGTTTACAATTGGACGCAAAGTGACATTTTACGATTACGATACGTGTTTGACTTAGTTACGTAACCTATGAGCCTATTAACATGAACTGTCAATTACTTTAAGTGAGCGCGAATATAATAAATAGATCTATTTGGGATTGACAACCCCGATTCGGTGAAGTTCATGCTCACTGGGCCGGTATGCTCCATGACAAACGAAGGAATGACCAGGTCGGACACAGGATGTTTGCGGGTTCGAACATCATCACGGGCAAGGTTTTGGCACTATTATAATTGCAATTCAATCATGTCTAGTTTTAGTGTCATACTTAGGGAAACGTAATTACATGATATTGATGTTTGGCCTTTGTTGCATTATCATGAGGTAAATCTATCTGTCCCCGATTATACCATTTTTACAAACCGATGAATTCACCAACATTATTGTTTTGACGATTTAAGCAATGTATTCTCATGAGAATCCAAGAGTTTAAAAGACAATGGATACATTGGTGGTCGTTATTTTGGAAGTCGTCATGCATTAAAGATTTGGTTGCATTAAATTTTGGGGAAACATTTGTTATGGAATAGAATCTTTGTATTTTGAACAACGAACAAGTAAAGCTTCAGGCTTATGTAATAAACAATTTGTTAAATACAATGTATCGGTTTTAAACGACTTTTAAATGGTCATTCTTATATATATCTTGTGCTATTGATCTATGAAGTATCACCCCAGACCCATATTCCGTTGCGACCCAATTTGGGGGTGTTACAGACACGATAATTTATAGTGGTTCGGCTACGAAGCTCCTCTTCGCCCTACTCTACTCCTCGAGTACCCAACTCGAGAGTTACTTCACTAAATCAAAAAGCTCCTTTAAGGCAGAGAAAACCACACAACATCTCTTACACTTTATCTGGTACTAAGCTAAATACCGAGTCCTACTTCGAGGTAGAACCAACCTAACGTCGCTTACACTTTATCCGGTACTAAGCTAAATACCAAGTCCTTCTTCGGGTATATCCAAACCCGTTATGTTTTATGGCCTAACATAACAAACCTTGTGTTTTATGGCCTAAACACATAAACCACCTAACATCTAGTTTGTTGTATAATGATTGATACACAAATGTGTATAATGATAATCTAAGACATAATTGTCAATTGGTTGTAAAAGCCTAATCTAAAACATCAAGATCACCTAAGCATGATGTTGTTGATGAAGATGACAAGTCTCTTGGCTTTGTTTTGTGCTGATCTTATATGCGTATGTATGTGGGATAATGATGGCAAGATCTCTAAGCTTGCTTGAATGGAGGATCCTGCGAATCATGATTTGCAACAAATGAAAGGTTAGAAGCATTATGATTAAGGTTAATTGGATTGGAATGATATGATTAATTGTGTTTATTACATTCTAAAAACTTGTTTAATAATGAATCTAAAATGTGTGTAACCAATGTGGAAGAAGGTTTTGAAAAGCTTGGGTCAAAAACTAAGCAAATGGGTGGTATTTATAAAAAATCTAAAACTTGGCAGTCAAGGTGCTACGGATCCAGCGATGGTGGATCCGTCTGCCTTTTAGGTGGATCCGTGGGTCGCACGGTCTAATTTTAAAATTGTTAAAAATCTTTTCAAATCTTTTTAAATATTTTGCTTAGATCTTTATTGTACTTATAAAATCTGATTAGATATTGTTCTAGAAGAAAAATCAAGCTTAACATTAAAATGGTAAGATTTGCTATATTATAAAAGATCTTGTAAGATTTGTTTCCAAAAATGGTTAAGCAAGAATAATTAGTTATGTCTTTATTCCCTAATTATTTTGTCCTATTATCTAATATGGCTAGACATGTTTTGATCTTCCAAAATTATTTTCTAATATGGAAGATTTCTTCTAGAAGAAAGATCTTGTGTTAGGGCCCGTTTGGTTCGTAGAATGTTTTTTCAAGGAATTAGAATCTATCAAGGATTGAGAATCTTAAGGAATTGGAATGTTAAAATTCAAAATATGTCATGTGTTTGGTTAGGACTTAGGAGAAAGAAATGAAATTCCATGCCAGATTTCTGTTTCGTTTACAAATAACAATTTTTTAAAAACTTTTTTTTTACTTTTTTTAATTATTTTTAGTTTTTTATTCGTACGTTATTTAAAAAAATTTGTTTTAAAAAAATTTTACTTTCTATAAATTTACTTTTTTTTTAAAATTTACCTTTTTAAAAAAAATTTACTTTTTATAAATTTACCAAGTAAAAATTTACTTTTTTTAAAAAAATTTACTTTTTTAAAAAATTTTACTTTCTAAATTTTTTTTACTTTTTATAAAAAAATTTTACTTTTTTAAAATTTTTTATTTATTTTTAAAAAACTTACTTTTTATAAATTTACCAAGTAAAAATTTACCTTTTAAAAAAAATTACTTTTTATAAAAAAATTTACTTTTTATAAATTTACCAAGTAAAAATTTACTTTTAAAAATTCCTTATTACATAGAATTAAGATTCCATCACTTTGTATAAAGAATGTTTAATTCCTTAGTATAAAGAATGTTTAATTTCAATTCCATAAGTTTTTCAACCAAACACGATTTAGAATTTGAATCTAATTCCAATTCTTTAAGAATCCTGAAGAAACCTTGAACCAAACGGACCCTTAGTTAACTAAGTAATTAAGTTTTATCCTATTTTCTAATGTGATTAATTACTTATTAAGTGTAAGTAAACTTACAAAGGTTGGTTTGTTAATTAGGTTGATCATAATGCAACTTTACAAACATATTCATACCTTTTGTTGAAGCATGAGTAGACTCGAGACTCGAAGGGTGATGAATTGTATGCGTAGAAGAGTTATGTACTTCACGCGTAACTTGCTCATTTTACGTTATGTATTACAAGTTGCTTGTTTGTCATTATTAAAACCAAATGACTTGTTTAGTTTAAATATCGTAATATTTGCACCAACAATCTCCCCCTTTTTGATGATGACAAATATGTTAACTTGTAACATAGTAAAATTTAAAAGTTACTCGTTTACACTTCCCTTCTTCTCCTTTTGTCAAAACAAAAAGGTGTATGCTCCAATCCGTTGATCCTTCTCCATTAACACTCTTCCATCCCTAAAAGGGCGTGTCCTTAGAGTTAAACTTTGTTTCTCCCCAGAAAGGCGAGCTTGCATCATCTCTAGTGAAGTTATACTTCAATCTTTATCTTCTAAGCAGCTTTGAGCTATCTACATTAATGCCCTCGAGCTCCCCCTAGCTCCTTGCAATCCTATGATTATTGACCTTGGTTGCTAATGAATCCATGGATCAAATTTCTTACAAAGACTTAACCTACATCAAGGGTTAGTTTTGTGCAACATTATATATATATATATATCAAGAAGCAATAGGAGAAATATATGATAAATGCATGTATGATTCTTCTTGACGAATGTTCTCCCTTATTCGAGGCATCAAGGTATTATCAAAAACCTACAAAAAAATGTTAGTGCGAAACTAGATACTCCGTTGGACGAGTATGTTCCATTAAATGTATACAACTGCACTCTCTAAGTGCTTGTCGAAAAAGCTCCCCCATGTTTTTGGGACACAAGTAATTGAGTTATGGAAGTGTAACTACAAAACAAGAGGTTAGTAAACAAGCGCACATATACATCATAAACGTTGCCAGTATATATATGTAACAAAAAAAATATATAAGAATAGTATTTTGATCCTAAGGTTTAAGATAATGTTTAGGAGCAAGTAGCATAACTAATAGATAAAGTGCTAAAAGTTAAAAATCAAGAAATTTTGAATTTTGGCGTCTGCTAGGGACGGATCTACCAAAGCACTGACGGATCCACCATTCTTGGATCCGTCGGTCGTAAAGACCCTCAAAAATAGGCAGAACCCAGTTTTGTAGCCGTAACCTAAAGCACTTAGCATGTAAACACTTAAAATCATAAACAATAGCAAAAAGGGTAAAAAAAAAAGGATAAACATACCAATTATAAAGATGTAAGCATCGTGATAAGCAAGTTCCAAAAATAAAAATCTCACATAGTAAATAGCAAAATTATTAAATATAACTCAAAAGTACATATAGTAATAATACTATCGGGGAACCATGATATGCATGTCAAAAGCCGTAAATTCCCGGTTAGTATTCCGACCCACTCCGGTCACCTACTTTAAATTTTATTGATACGTTAAAATCTGACAGTTAACCGAGGAACTAAAACTGGGTAAAAACTAGAAACGTCACCGGAACGCAATTCCGTCAATCGGTTATACAATTAATTTAGGCATTATATGTGTTATATTAGCTTTCCTGAGGTGTTACGTAGATTTTTTAATCACATCCGAATATTAATTTTTAGGGTTTTATCCTTTAAATTGCGTTTTTCGCGTTTATGACCAAACGGAACCCCGAAAACTCGAAATCTTTTCGTGTAAACTCAAGTTGTCGATAATATTATACCCTAAGCCTAAAAATTTCGTTCACCTCTTTTTCCCTAGCCAAATGTGGCGCCTAAACACAACAACAAGTATACTTGGACTCAAAATAAAGAAATGGCATCTTAGTTTGAAAAGCCTCACCCATGTGTGCATACTTGATGAAAAAATGATATATTTGTTTGTCTTGTAACTTGCATGCATGCAAGTTCTTACACATCACATGCATTCTTACATTTTGACTAAACCTTTGAATAAGTAATTTTGAACTTTACCAAGTATTATGAACTTTAGCTAGAAAAAATTGAACCATCTTGGTCCCTTGTGAGCCATACTCGGCCGAACCAAGACCAAACACACCTTTGGTGTGTATTGGTCAATTATGCACCATTTGGACCCTTCAAACCCGTAACGCAAGCCTATATATAAACCACTTTATCTCTACACCTAGGTCACCTTCATCTCATTTGTAAAACTCACCAAAAATTTACTTACCTCCTCCCTTTAGTCACCTAGCTCACGGCACACACCCACCAACATACACCATCCATATCTTTTGATTTCTAGCAAGATCCAAGTGTTTAAAGTTCATTCCTAGTTATATCTAAGGTGTTGTGAAGCATTAATTCTTTGATTCCAAGACTTACAAAATTAGGGTTGTATTGATTATTTGAGGTTATTTATAGATCTATAGTTTGTGGTATAAGACTAGTGTTTTGCTACTTGCTCTTCTTGATTTGTAATGTTCTTTAAATCCTTGTGTTTTGTTTCAACGCATTTTCATTATAAGATCCATGTTGTTCAAAAATGATCCATGAAGTTTGTGTAAATTTTTTACAAAGCAAATAATTAATATTTGTCATCTCTTAGAAAATGGAAGTAAATATTGTACATTATGTTTAGGTTTTATAATATGTTCTTAGTAAATTGAGAGTTGATGTAGATTTGCAACAATAGAGATTAGGTTGGTATTAAGGTTAGTTTGGTGGTGGAATAGTTTTGTAAATAAAGTGTTGAACTAATTAGGCATAATAAGCGAGGTTCGTTGATTTTTTGGTCATATTTCGGCAAAATAAACTTACTGTCCCGAATTAGTTTTGTGGTTTTGAGCGACTTAAAAATGTTTTCATTAGGCGTAAAAGTAGTTTTTGAAGAGCTTATTTCGAATATATAATTTTTCATATACCACACTTAAAATCGGACATAAAACGCCAACTTATGGCCAAATGAAACTCTGAAACATTTTTCGGCGGAAAAGGAAACATTAAATGACCATCAGCACTAAAACGGGGAGATTCAGAGCCCTTCAGGTCCAATCGCTTAATTATAAAGCACGAAAGTTGTCCGAATGAATTTACTAAAACGTTGGCAACCGCTTAGCCTAAAAACGTCAAAACTAGAGACATTTTTACCACAAAGCTGGGAAAAATAGATTTTAAGAAAATTCTAAATAATGCTTGCTGATCTGAAAAGAAAAAGGGGGTTTTGGCACTTTTCCGGACGATTTTTGGATGTTTTTAAAATGAAAGCGAAACAAATAAAACGTTGGGTAATAGTCTAGAACAACTAGAAATGGTCATGAAAGGTTAATTTAGATGACACCTTAATAACAAGTAGATATATTTAAAAATGGAACGAATTGGACCATTTAGCGATTTAGAGATACAGGATAGGCGGTTTAGGAAATTGTATAAGCGATTTGAAAAATACGGAAACCTAAGAAGAATAGTTGGACCTATTAACGATTTTCTGAAACAAAAAGTTTCCTAAAAGGGAAAGTTCTAAAAATATAACACTTTGCAATTGCCGAATTTAACTAAACATGGTAAAGTTTCAAAGTCTTTTATTTACTAAAAACGCAAACACACTTGATGCTTCGAAATTATGAACAAGGGAAGCTTTACTTGTTTCATTGATAAATGCTAAGTCATACCCAGCTTACTCAAGGTCGCGGCAAGACCTCCATATATCTTCAGCAATTGTGTGGTTAATCGCTTACCCTTGCTAAGGTAGAGTTCATACCCAACATTTTTACTAGATTTACAAATGCTTTATACCATGGGTGAAAAAGCATTGTTTTCATTTAAATTGGACTCAAGTTCTTTACGCGAGATTTTACATGTTTTATGTGTTGCTTAAGTTGCTTACAAAAACCTACACTGCCCAACTTATCGATAACTGTAGTTTCCGACCGGAGGACCGTTTGAGGAGCTCGAGAGTATAGATAGATCTATTAGGACCTATACGTTTGGTTCCACTTAATGAAGAACAAACGGATATATGTCATGTCGATTGTACATTATGGTGGTCTTTGGTTTGGGACACCGGTTTAGGGCAGGAATACTATGCAACAGGATGTAGCATGCCCTGTTGATTAATTAGCTTCAGTTCATGAGCTTAGTGCCCCAGTAAATACATTGTATGTGATGCGAATTCGTTATAGTAGTCACATACATTTGAAACCATTTGTGGTCCCACTCTTGTATCAACTTAACCTATGAATATCACCAACATTAAGTTACGTTTAAAAACATGGGTTTTCTCAGGTGCTTAGCATGAATTTTACTTGAATGCTATGTGGAGTCCTATAGCAATGTGACATCGCCAATTGTCAAGACCTTATCTATATTTAACTCGTTGTCCCATTATTAAAACTTTCTTATGCTCGCTATTTTAACTTAATTATATGGGCTGAAAAACTAATCTATTTATTTTATGCAACGATAAACTATTTCAAACGTCCATGATTATTGTCGTCTTAATTGCTATTGTATCGATTGGTTTATACGCACGCCCTCAAAAGAGAGGACACTTATTCCGTCCAGGCCCGTTTGGAGTGTGACAGATTGGTAATCAAAGCCAAGGTTATAGAGAACCATGTAGTTATACTAGTCAGGATTTATAACCAGTAGTGATCCTATGTGCTCTATTTGTTCTTACGTGTTGTCAATCCTTGCTGCATGCATATATAATGAGATTACTATAATAACGTAAGAGTAACTACATATTGCCATATTTACCTGCCATTCATTTTAGCAGTTCTTTTGCCTGCAATGTTTATATAAAGGAGATTTATAGAAACCATTTGCTTTGCAGATTTATGGCAGCTTCAGCTATCATTATTTCTTCTGATTCTTCGGATGAGAGTGTGGGATCACCGCCCTCTCGGGTTATTCTTTTTGGTGATATTCCTACTGTTATTCCTTCTACTTCTGTGGTTGCTCCAGAGACTTCTACTATTGCTCCTGTTATTTCCTCTGCCGCTCCTATGGTTGAGACGACTCTTGTCGCTTCACCCACTGGATTGTGTGGCTTGGTTCCCTATACGGGTTCCGATTCTGATTCACCAGATGAGATGACTTTACCAGAGCACATTTCCCCGCTACCAGCTATTTCACCATTCATATGCACCGATTCTTCTGAGGCTCCTGATTCTTCTGATGGACCACCATCGCAGGACCCTTATGTTGCTACCGTTGCTCGTTGGAGGAGCAGGGTAACAACACGTCCATCATCATCACATGAGTTTCCTATTGCTCCTATTTACAGCCGCCGTCCAGGGATCGTCGACGGCCAGCGACTCTTATCTGACCCGAGGAGGCTATTCCTTTTGGTCGACCTTACCGCACCCATCTTAACGGGCCGCGTAAGTTGTTGACTGCAAGGAAGAGAGTTGGACCTTTACCAGCTCGCAGATTAGCATCGAGGCATGTATCACCTCGTTCTCCAGATCATCACTCATCTTCTTCCAGTTCATATTCGGTATTCTCGCCATTCATTCTTTTGGGTTTGGATGGCGTCAGATCAGGCTCCATGGATCTTCGACTATAGATGTACCACCCAGATTGTGTTACCCTCCGAGGAGAGCACCACGACGTAGTGAGGCATTTCGTCATTGGTGTGCTGCTCCATTATCTACTTTGTATCCACCGACTACATCTGAGTCATCATCAGGAGATTCATCAGAGAGACCCATGCATTATCTTCACATTCCTACTGGACCTTCTGGAAAGAGATTAATCCCTGGTTTGGATTTAGCACCATTATCTATGCCAGATACGAGATCCATTACTCCTACTCGTACTTATCTCTCACCACCTCGTAAAGGTTAGAGATTCCATATTTCATCTGAGGCTAGCATAGAGAGGATTGCGCGGTTGTCTTACAGGACTGAGGGGTTGGAAATTAAAGAGTTAGGTATATGTGATAGGAGGAGGTTGGAGATCTGTTGGGAAGGAGACCATAGGGGGTGGAGTGGGGGGGGGGGGGGTGGGATGCCAGGATGACACAGAGGAGTATGCAGCGGCACGCCAGCAGCTAGAATACAGCAGAGGTATGTATCACCCTATACTGCATCGTTAGTTGAGGGGAGATTGCGAGCCAGCTGGGGGAGGTAATTCTCCTGACTCATCCTGGCACTAGGGATGACCATTTTTAGGTCAGTCCGAGGATACGCCCGGTTGACTTGGGTAATGCTGTCGTGACTTTTACCATCACATTCCGTGAGGTTCGTGTTGATAGGAACTGTTGGATTGAGACTGCTTTAGAGACGGTTAGAGCCTGATCAGTTGATAGCTATTGGAGACATGCAAGGATGGCTGAGATGATCTAGAGCTTATAGGTTGGAGAACCTCAAGGTTTCGTGCTATGTTGATATTGAGAGGATCGTGTGGTTAGCCCTCGTCTTCAAATGTCCCTTTTACAGAGGAGTTTCGTCAGATTCGTATGATCGTGATGATGCTCGAGTGAGACTTAAGGAGGTTGGAGTCGTATCTTGGGAGGCGTTCGTTTTTGTCCATAGTCAATAGTGCACCCCATAACAGGAAGGCCCTATAACCACGGTTAGGGCTGTATTATCATAAATAATTGTGGATCATGAACCTATTTTGATATTGGTTGTAAACCGAATTATGCTTTTATATATGAAAATGACAAGCATTTTTGATCTCCTCGCTTATTTATCTAAATTGTGTATTTATTTACCCTGGCAAACAGTGTTACAATTAAATTTTTACTTCATAGCATGATTAAAAAATCCAATTACCTGATGCATATATACGTTTCAAAATCTCACAATGGGTTGTGTCTTATGATGTAGAACAATGACAAACACTCGTTCTGGAATGACCCACGCCGCAATTGAAGAAATGATCGATCAACGTGTGAATGCAGCTCTAGAAGCTCATCAAGTTAACAAAAATCTTGAACTTGGGAATAGGAATAACAAAGTTAAACAAAAAAGGAAACGGGACATGGGAAATTTACCCCCCAATGGAAATTGTAATGGAAACGAAAATGGAAACGGGAAGAGTGAAAGACAAGGAAATGGTAATGGAAAGTGAAAATGGAACCAAGGAGGTGACAACGGTGACAGAAATGAAACACAATGTGAATGGGAAAGAGGCGATAAGTTGGTTGCTCATGAATGTACTTACCAGGACTTCATGAAGTGTCAACCAACAAGTTTTAAAGGAACCGAAGGAGTGGTTGGGCTGATAAGGTGGAGCGAGAAGATGGAGACTGTGTTTTACATCAGAAATTGTCCGGAGAAATATCAAGTGAAGTATGCAACTTGTACCTTACTCGACAGTGCACTAACCTGGTGGAACTCTCACAAGAGAACCATCGGAACTGATCTGCCATACGCTTTTTGTCCAAGATAGAGCTGATAACCAAATGACTGTAAGTTTATTGCCCCGAGAAATGAGATCCCAAATGAAGAAACCAGTTTGGAACTGTCGGTGAAAAAGAAAACCATGACAACGCTAGTACACTCAGCGGTTCCAGGAACTCACCATGAATGTTCACCAAAATGGGTTCCGCGAGGAGGAAGATCGGGTGAGAAAATCATTGGAGGGTCTGTCCTGATAACATCCAAGGAAATGGATTGCGGCATAACTCTACAAGACTACAAGATGCAGTTTCGAATTGCAACAATTGTGGATCAAAAGTTGAAGGGATTATGCTGTGAGAATAGTATGAGAACAAGAGAAGATTGGACAACAACTATGGAAACAACCGTGGGCAACAACCACCCCACAAACGACCGAATACAGGGGACAGAATTTTGCTGAGAGCCATGAGCTGTTACACTGAGGAGAGGACAGTTGAAGGTACCTTGCCTCACGCAAACAAGTGTAAGCTTTATCAGGTAGGCCCTTGCACCATAAGATTGTGGAAGTGCAACAATGTTGACATTTGACCAGAAATTGCATGGTTACCAATCCCACTACCCCCACCCCAGAGAGGCCAAATATTGAATCAGAGGATGTGACTTGTATTTGATTGTGGAGCACTAGGACATTATCAGAAAGAATTGCCCCAGGATCACTAACCAAAACCGTGGAACAAGGAAGAGTTATCCTGATGCAGCGGCAATAGCATATGCACAGAGAGGGAGACGTAAACCCGGGTTCCAACACTGTCACGGGTACGTTCCTTCTCACCGTCAACAACTTATATTTAATTTGACGCTGGCGCCGATAAAGTTTCGTATCAAAATACTTTTAGTGCATTGCTATACATCACAACCCTATGCATTAGATGTTAGCTACCTATCGAACTAGCTGACGAAGGACTACAGAAACCAACACTGGGTTTTTCTATGGGCTGTACATTAGGATTGCTAGACAACCATTTAAATATCGACCTGATGCCCTAAGAGGTGGGTAGTTTCCGACGATCCATCGCATGGATTGTGTTAGTCAAAGAATCATGCCAGTGGATTGTCTGTGACGAGAAGATAGTGCGATTCTTAAGGAAATGAAATTCTATCGTTCAAGGAACAAAGGTGCCAAGGCGAAGAAATCCAAAGTTAGCAATATATCATGTGAAAAGGCCCCAGAAGTATAATAGGAGAAAGAGATGTCAACTATTTCTGTCAACAGGTTATGGATGCAAGGAAAACAAAGACAAGTTAGAGGAGAAGCGACTATGAAGATGTGCCAACTGTAACGGACTTTCATAAGATTTTCCAGAAGACTTACCTGACTACCACCCACACACAAGTCGAATTTCAATAGACTTATTCCCAGGAGCTTCACCTGTAGTCTCGAGCCCCGTATAGTAGCAACCGTCAGAGAGGGAAGAATAGTCTACTCAACTACAAGAACATCCTGACAAAGGATTTCTATATGCCAAGTACACACCCTGGGGAGCGTTGGTTTTGTTGTCAAAAAGAAAACGACACTTTCCGAATGTACATCGACAACCCGTGAACCTAACAAGCTACTGTGGAGAATCGATACCCACTTCCAAGAATCGGACGACCTTTGTTTGATCCAATTACAAGTGTCAAGTGTGTACTCAAAGATCGACTTGAGTCTGGTTACCACCAACTCATAGTTCGTTATGAGGATATACCAAAACGGCGTTATTAGAACTCGCTTGGTCATTACGAGTTTTTTCCAAGTGATGCCATTCGGAGCTGACTAACGCGCCGGCAGTGTTTCATGGATTTGATGAACAGGAATGCAGACCAAACCTAGATAAGTCGTGATCGTGTTCACGAATGACATCTACTACTCTAAGACCAAAGAAGAACATGATTACATCTTAAGACTAATCTTAGAGTCCATGCTCAAGAAGGACGAAATTGTACGCCAAGTTCTCAAATTGAGACTTTTGCTAATCGAAGGTACAATTTCTTGACATGTGATTGAGTTAAAAGCGAAGGCATCACGATGATCCTGCGAAGATTTGATCAATCAAGGATTGTGAATCACCCAAACTCCAACTGAAATTCGCCAATTCTACGGTCTAAGCCGTTACTGCCAACGATTTATTGAAGATTCTCCAGATTTCCAGCCAACAAAAAATATGACGAAGCTGACTCCAGAAAATGTAAAGTTTAATTGAGGGGTGAAAAGGAAGGAAATTACTTTCCAGACATTGAAGCAAACTTTTGTAGTGTACCAATTTGGCATTGCCCGCCGGAATGAAAACTTCTATATAATTGTATGCTTTCTCATAAGGGATTAGGCGCAGTGTTGATGCAGAAAGAGAAAGTCATAGCTTATCTTCCCGCCAACTCAAAATCCATGAGAAACTAACGACACACGAATTTGAGATTGGAGCCTGTGGTGTTCGCTCTACAAGATGTGGGAGACATTACCCTATACGAACAAAGTGCGATTGTGAACACTTATCATAAGAGTGTGCAACATATTCAAGATCATAAAGAGTTGAATATGAGGCAAAAGCGCAGGTGTTAGAACTGTTAAGTGACTAAGACTACGAGTTACTCAACCACCCGGGAAAAGGCGAATGTGGTGAACTGATGACGTTAAGCCAACTAAAAGAGTAGACCTAAGCCACTGCGAGTTCGAGCCTTGGTTATGACAATCGGTTTGAATCTCCCTGCGCGGATCTTGAATGCTCAGGTTGAGGCGAGAAAAGAAGAGAATTACGGAACAGAGGATTTGCATGGCATGATTAAGAACCTGGAGCCACGTGTAGATGGAATGTTGTGCTTGAAGAATAGAAGCTGGATACCACTATTTGGTGACTTGAGAGCTTTGATTATGCACGAGTAGCATAAGTCAAAGTATTCGATCCGACCTTGGGGGGGGGGGGATCGGAAAAAAGATTCAAGATTTGAAAAAGCTTTACTGGTGGCCCAACATGAAAGCAGAAATTGCCACATATGTGAGAAAGTGTATGACTTGCGCAAAGGTTAAAGCGGAATACCAGAAACCGTCCGGTCTATTGGTACAACCAAAAATCCCTAAATGGAAATGGGAAAACATAACTATGGACTTCGTGACAAAGTTACCAAAAATGGCAAGTGGGCAAGATATGATTTGGGTTATAGTCGATCGACTCACTAAATCTGCTCATTTTCTGCCAGCAAAGGAGAATGACTCAATGGAGAAACTGACCAGGCAATACTTAAAAGAAGTGGTGTCGAGACATGAAGTGCCCGTTTCGATCATCTATGATCACGATGGTAGGTTCGTGTCCCAATTCTGGCAATCTCTTCAAGAAGCTTTTGGAACTCAATTAGATATGAGTACGGCATATCACCCCGAAACAGATGGTCAAAGTGAGAGGACTATCCAAACACTGGAAGACATGCTCCGAGCATGTGTGATAGATTTCGGGAAGGGATAGGACAGACATTTACCCTTAATAGAATTCTCCTACAATAACAGCTATCATATAAGTATTAAGGCGGCACCTTTTTGAATGCGTTGTATGGTCGCAAATGCGTCACCTGTCCAGTTGGGCTGAGGTGGGGAGGGAGACGCTCAGCTACGGTACCAGAAATTGTTCGAAACAACAGAGAAGATAATACAAATCAAAGCTCAATCTAACAAGTTATCACGTAATCGCCAAAGTGCTACGCTGATCAGAGACGTAGCCAATAGAGTTTCAGGTTTGGGGATAAGGTTTAAGTTGAAAAGATCGCCTAGAAAGGATGTAATACGTTTCGGCAAACGGGGAAAGCTGAACCCTCGTGATAATGACCTGTTTAAAATTCTCACCAAGGTGGGAACGGTTACATATCGACTAGAATTACCAGAGAAGCTAAGCCGTGTTCATAGTACCTTTCACGTCTCGAACCTTAATAATGCTTAAATCCGATGAACCGCTCGCGATTCCATTGGACGAATCCACATTGATGAAAAGCTCAATTTCATTAAAGAGCCTGTTAGATTTAATGGACCGCGAAGTCCTAGCGTTTGAACAAAGACGCAATCCAATCGTGAGGACTCCGTTGGAACTCTAGAAGAGGTCCCGAGTAAACCTGTAACGGAAGACCAAATGCAGAAGAAGTACCCTCATCTGTTCGCTAACCCTGTATCCGCATCTCAAGCTACGTCCTAAGCTTTGAGGACAAAGCTCTTCTAACAGGGAAAGGATGTCACACCCCGTAAATTCCCGGTTAGTATTCCGACCTACTCCGGTCATCTACTTTAAATTTTATTCGATACGTTAAAATCTGACAGTTTACCAAGGACTGAAACTGCGTAAAAAACTGAGAACGCCACCGTACGCAATCCGGCATCGTTATAAATTAATTATGCAATATATGAGTGTTTATATATCTTATCCTGAGTGTTTCGTGATTTTTAATCACTTCCGATATTAATTTTAGGGTTTTATCCTTTAAATAGCGTTTTTCGCGTTTTAGACCAAACGGAACCCCGGAAACTCAAAATCTTTTCGTGTAACCACAGTATCGATAAAAATTATACCCTAGCCTAAAATATTGTTCAACTCTTTTTCCTAGCCAAATGTGGGCGCCTAAACTACAACAACAAGATACATTGGAACTCAAAATAAAAGCAATACATCTTATTTGAAAGCCTCACCCATGTGTGCATACTTGATGAGAAAATGACATCTTTGTTGTCTTGTAATTTGCATGCATGCAAGTTCTTACACATCACATGCATTCTTACATTTTGACTAAACCTTTGAATAAGTAATTATTTTAGAACTTACCAAGTATTATGAAACTTTAGCTAGAAAAAAAAATTGAACCATCTTGTCCTTGAGAGCCATACTCGGCGAACCCAGACCAAACACACCTTGGTGTGTATTGGTCACTTTGCACCATTGGACCTTACAAACCCTAACTATGGCCTATATATATAACACTTTTCTCTAACACTAGGATCACTTCATCTCCATTGTAACTCACCAAAAATTTTCTTCCTCCCCCATGTGATCACATAGCTCACGGCACACACCCACCAACAACACCATCACACATATCTTTTGATTTCTCGCAAGATGCAAGTGGTTTAAAGTTCCATTCTAGTTATAACTAAGGTGTTGTGAAGCATTAAAATCTTTGATTCCAAGACTTACAAAAATAAGGGTTGTAAGATTATTGAGGTTTTTAATAGCTCAATAGTTTGGTGGGGTATAGATCTATTGTTTTGTGTCTACTTGCTCTTCATGATTTGAAAGTGTTCCTTTAAATCTTTGTTGGTTTCATCTATTTTTATTTATAGATCTAGTGTTCATAAAAGATCCATGGTTTGTGTAAATTTTTACAAAAAGAAATATGTTAATATTTGGTCATCTCTTATAAAATGGAAGTAAATTATTGTTACCACTTTATGTTTAATGATTTATAATATAGTTCTAGGAGGAATTAGAGAGTTGATGACGAGTTTGCAACAATAGAGAGTAGGTTGGATTAAGGTTAGTTTGGTGGTGGAATGTTGTAAATAAAGGTTGACCTAGATTAGGCACTAATATGGTGAGTTGGTATAATTTTTGGTCATATTTCGGCAAAATAAACTTGCTGTCCCGAATTAGTTTTGTGGTTTTGAGCGACTTAAAAATGTTTCCATTAGGCGTAAAAGTAGTTTTTGAAGAGCTTATTTCAAATAGATAATTTTTCATATACCACACTTTAAAATCGGACATAAAACGGTCAACATTTGGCAAATGAACTCGAACCTTTTTCGGCGAAAATGGAAACATTAAAGACCAGATCAGCAGCTAAAACGGGCGATTCGGAGCCCTTCGGGTCCGAATCGGCTTAAGTATAAAACACGAAAGTTGTCCGGAATGAGATTTTACTATAATGTTTGTGCACCGATAAGCCTAAAAGTCAATAATGAGAGACATTTTTACCATAAATCGGAAAAATAGGTTTTTGAGGAAAACACTAAATAAAGTGGGCTGTTGGGAATTTTAAAAGGGGGTTACGAGCACTTTCGGACGATTTTGGGCGTTTTAAATGCTAGCGAAACATATAGAAATGCTAGGTAGTTAGTTGGGACAACTAGAAATGTTATGAAAGGTTATTTGAAATGCCGAACTTAATGAAAAGTGAGATTATTAAAAATGGTACGAAACGGACATTTTAGGCGATTTAGACATAAGGAGTAGGCGGTTTAGAATTATTTAAGCGATTTATAAAATATGGAAAACTAAGAAAATAGGGGACGCTATTAACGTTTTGAAACTAAAAAGTTTCCTAAAAAGGAAAGTTTCTAAAAATAGTAATTTTTCACAAGTGTCGGGATTTAACTAAAACGTGGTAAAGTTTCAAAGTCTTTTATTTCTAAAACGCAAACACACTTGGATGCTTTAAATGATGAACATGGATGCTTTACTTGTTTCTTTGATAAATGCTAAGTCATACCCGTACTTACTCTAGGTCGCGGCTAGACCTCTTTATATCTTCATCATCTGTTGTGATTATCGCTTACCCTGCTAAGGTGAGTTCATAGCCCCACACTTTTACTGATTTACAAATGCTTTATACTATTGGGGTGAGAAACATTGTTTGCTTTTAAA
>BQNB010049714.1:0-31383 GCA_026074375.1 Tanacetum coccineum | reverse complement strand
CGATCATTTATCTAGACTTGAGAATCCTCACAAGGATGTGTTAGAAAATAAAGACATAAATGAAAATTTTCCTTTAGAAACTCTTGGAGTTATATCAAATGGAAGTACCCCATGGTTTGCGGACTTTGCAAATTTTCATGCGGGGAATTTTATCATCAAAGGAATGACGACTCAACAAAAGAAGAAGTTTTTCAAGGACGTTAAACATTATTTCTGGGATGATCCCTATCTTTTTCGTATATGTGTGGATCAAATCATTCGAAGGTGTGTGCATGGGCAAGAAGCTAATGATATCCTCAAAGCTTGTCATAAAGGACCCACCGGGGCTATCATAGTGCCAATCTCACCGCTCGAAAAATATTTGATGCCGGTTTCTTTTGGCCGACCATATATCGAGATGCCCATACTATGATCAAATCTTGTGATACGTGTCAAAGACAAGTAAAATTTCACAACGAGATGAGATGCCTCAAACGCTATTCAAGTTTGTGAAATCTTCGATGTATGGGGTATCGATTTTATGGGACCTTTTCCATCTTCACGTGGAAATAAATACATCCTCGTTGCTGTTGATTATCTTTCGAAGTTGGTGGAAGCAAAAGCGCTTCCCACAAATGATGCTCGAGTTGTAGTTAAGTTTTTAAAATCTATTTTTGCCTGATTCGGAACACCTATAGCTATTATAAGCGATCGTGGGACCCATTTTGGTAATGATCAATTTGCTAAAGTAATGTCTAAGTATGGGGTCACTCATCGTTTAGCTACCGCTTATCACCCTCAAACAAGTGGTCAAGAAGATGGAGGTGTCCAATTCATTGCTTAAACGTATTCTCGGCAAAGCACATTAGAGACAACGCGTGCCTCATGGATCCGACAACAGATGCGCTTTATGGCATTCTGTACCGATTTTAAACTCCAATTGGTGTACTCCTATTATTAGTGTACGGAAAGTCCTTGCCATTTACCTACGAGTTAGAGCATAACGCATATTGGGCTTTAAAAATGCTAATTTGATCCTGCAAACCGCGGGTGATCACCAGACAGCTTCACATATGTGATCAAGCTTAGAGAACTATTTGATATATAAAAGAGAGACGAAGAAGCATACGAATCTACAGATCAAAACCGCATTTTCAATATTTGGTGATCGAGTTTTACTCTTACAACTCTCGTCTAAAGATAATCTTGGGAAAAGCCTTTAAAACTCGTTTGGGTCGGAACTTTCACCATCACCAAAGTTTTCATACGGAACCAGCGAGTTATCTCAACCCGATGTCCAAACTCTAAGGTGAATGTCTTCATGTAAGCTTTACTTTTTGAGGGGACTTACCACCCAAGGTAGTCCATGAGCTCCTAACGTTTCTTCCAAGGACGATTAAGCAATTGGATACCTATGTCCCTATGAACCTTGAAGCAACAAAGGAAAGTTTGAAGAGATTTGGTGAAGAGCTCCAAACTAAAACTGCAAAGAAGCTAAAGTTTGATGATGAAAGTACTCAACCAACAGAGGAGAAGGTTGAAGAAGACAAAGATGATAAGCCAACCAAGAAGACTGGAAAGAGGAGAAAACAGATAGCAAGGAAAGGATTACATACAGACCTTGATAAGGATGATTCTGAAGATTCAGATGAAGCTAGTGAAAAAGATGATTCTACTTCAGGTACTAAAATCCCTATTAATCCTGTTCCTGTAGCTATAAAATCACCCAGTATAGCAAATTACAAGATCATTAAGCAAGGAAGGAAAGGTGTATACCAGATTGTAAGGGAGAATGGAACTGATATGGTATACATAAGCTTTGGAGCAATGCTGACTGACATATCAAGAGATGATCTTACAGAGCTATACAGGATTGTGATGAGAAAACATGGTATGAATGAGCCAGAGGATGAATTTGAAAAAGTACTTTGGGAATACTTGAAGAACATGTTTGAAGAACCCCTTAGTACAGATTCAATTTGGAGTTTGCCAGGTCAACAAAGGTTAATTTGTTGGAGATACTATGATGCTTGCAGAGTACACTGTTTGAACTTGGAGTCTGTGGATATATATATGCTAATAGAGAGAAAGTATCCTTTATCTGCTGAAGTGTGCAAAGCAATGTTGGACAAGAAACTTCAAGGAGGAAAACCAAATGAGGATTTCTACAAACTTTTGAAAATGATGGAGAAGCAAGCTGGCATTAGGAAGTAATGAAGGTTGATGAGTTAGATATCTAGAATGGAGATGAGGAGAACAAAACTTGGTGGAGGTGCTATGCACTAACACAACAAATTGTTATTAGTCCACCATGTCTAACATACATAAGGACTGGCTAGTCCAGGAGCAAACGGCTCTTGGTAAAGACTTCTCAAATCCATTAATGGCTGACAATTTGCCAAAAATTGCATGGTTATCAACTCACCATATCTGGTTAGTAAAGAGTTGGCTAGCCTACAAGTTTATGGATTGTGGTAAAGGCTGTGGTAAAACCATAACTAGTCCATGAGATTATGGCTTATGGTAAAGATAAATTACCAATCCATATTAGATGGTTGACACTTTACCAAAAAGAGGATGGTACATCAACTCACCAAGTTTCATGTACAAAGAGTTGACATGGTAATCAATCCACCATGGAATTTACCTTTTCTAGGTGCCAAAGGATTGACTAGCCCCGAGCAAACGGCTACAGGTAAAGGCATATCAAATCCGTTTATGGCTATAATGGTTTGCCAAAAACCATATGGTATTCAACTCACCAATGTTTCATGTACTGAGAGTTGAAATGGTTTTTAGTCGACCATGGACATGCACCTTTCTGGTGGCCAAAGGACTGACTACTCCAGAGTAAATGGCTAACTGGTAAAGAGACATCAAATCCATTTAAAAGTTTCAATGATTCACCTCTCACAGGAGTTAACACACCTGGAAGTGATGAAAATAGTCTGAAACTATATGATTTGATGTACATATAGTCAATGTTGCTGAAATGAAGTGTTGCTGAAAAGTTTTAGTTGCTGCAAAGATCAAAAAGAGATGATTTGAAGAATTGCAGCTCAAGAATAATTCGAAGAGTTTTATTTACAACATCCTCAGGAAGCTCAAATTGAAGACATTTGAAGAAACTTGAAGTTCACAAGTGAAGATCAAGTTAGGGGAGGATTGTTGGGAAATATATTGTAAAAGACTTAATACTGATAATATAACAGTTAAGTCTGGTAGTATTAGTTAGTTCTATCAAGTAGTTAGTTAGTTCTGGCAGTACTAAGTTAAGTCTGGCAATACTAAAGTTAGTATTGGTAGAGTGGCAGTACTATAGTTAGTACTGGTCATATTTAGTTAAGTTTGTTTATGTAACAGAATAGTGATAATAGTTATCTTAGAGATATCTTAGGAGATATCTTAGGAAAGGATATGTATTATCCTTTCACACGTTTTGTAAAGCCTATTAGGGTTTCCTTGGTATATAAAAGGAACCCTACGGCATAGTGTTTAGGAATCCAAGCCAAATAGAAATTAATAGCAATATACGAAGTCAGTATTATATCATGTTCTTCTTAATACTTATGTTAAGATTCCGCATTAACACTTGTTATTCATAGTCAATGTCTCTCACGTAGTTGATTTGGATTTATTCAAGTTAACTATTGTCATATAAAGGCTATATAGATCCAAAACCTAGGACCTACATAAAGTTTTTGTCAGAAACTTGAATTGTGACTTAAGTTAAGTTATTACAACTTATTTGAGTGTTGGTTGAGGTTTAAAACAGATAAAAATTAATAAACGGGTCATGGTTTACTATTTAACTCGGGTTAGGGTTTCTAACTTGGATTTCTTATGTTTTCATGAAATGAGAATGATTATGAGATGTAAATGAATTATATGACTTGCTTGTAACTTATACTTGATAGATTGTACAAGATTACTTAGGAAAACAAAGGTAAAATGGCCATTTTAGATATCATGCATTAATGACTTGTACATTATGCATTAAAGGACTTGTACCTTATTTTGGAGGGAAAGTATATTCAAATGAGATGTTATATTACTTGTACATGAGCTTTGATTACTTGTACATTCATCTTGAATGCTTACATTACCCAAAATTAGGGTTTAGGCATAAACGTTAACGAATAAAGCTTATTTGATATTATCGTTGTGAAAACTACGTTAAATGGATAACGTATATGATAAAATGAATAACGTATTATTAACTTGACATATTAGGATGTTTATTTGATGTAAACATGGATAGAATAGACATAGGTTGTTACGAGAGCTTGTTTACTTTGTTATGTAAACAATGTTACATAATAGAAGCAAAAAATTTCCCCGTACAAAGGTGATCATAATAAAACAGGTAGATATTATATTGATGAAAATTTTGGGTTGTTATAGTTTATGAGATATCAGCTTTTTTAGCAACCACACTCTAAGATTTTCTTGCTTGACATTGTATGATGTATGTGCACTGAAATCAATTCTTTATTTCTGCTGAACATTGATTGATGTACGTGCACTTAAATCCAGAGTTTGTTTGCATTCATGAATTTTAGAGATATCTACATTGGAACCATGTGGGGGTTCACTGTCAACCTTGCCTGAGCAAGAATCGAATAACTTTCTTGTAGGAATCCACCTAAGACCAACAGTTTTGAAAATTATACCTGTGGGTTTCCACCTAAGATCATATCTAGAAGACGTTTTCTCATACATGACGAAAGTCTTATTGGGAGAAAATCTATGTCATGTGAAGATCTGCCTTCTGAGTATAAGTTTTCTGTTCTACGGGTTTGTTACTATTTCTAGGCTTATTGGATTGAACCTTTGCACCAGAATTCACCTCTTTCAGGAATTTGGTTATACAAGCATCATGATTTGCACTAAAGATACACTTTTGACAAGTTGAGCACATAAAGTGTTTGGAGTCAAAAAAAGAACTAGGATTCCTAGAGTGATCTGCTTTGGGCACAACAGTTATTGTTACGCAGCTACTCTTAGATGTAGGAAAACTCCTAGTTGGTTGATTAGTGCTCCTAGGTTTTGTTTTGCTACCATCAACAGTGCTTTGTAATCTAGAATTCATCACATTAGTTTTTGAGTTCCTATCTTTTTCTTGTATCTTTTTCATAGCTTCCTCTAGATAGTGATTATGAATCATGTCATTTGAACTAAATCTTGGCATTTTCTTAGAACTATTCCTTAATGAGCTAGATGCAAACATGTGATGAGGTTTTGCAAAAGCAGATTCTCTTCCTTTAGGCAAATAATGTTGAGTGGCTGGTTTTGACAAATTGTTTTTCACATCAACTTGGGAGGCAAACTGTGGTTTTGAATTTTTGGGTCATTGAGATTTAAACACAATTGGTTGTCTAACAACTGATTGGTTCCTGAGTGGTTTTAAAACCGGTTTCCCCAAGTCTAATGTTTTTGCAAACATAGTATCTACACTATTACCTTTTGACTTTCTTAATACATTTTTCAATGTTGTAGTTAGAAACACCTTTTCCTAAATCTAAGCTTTTAAATGCTCATTTTCCTCAAGTAATTTAGCCACTTTACATTCTAATTCGATGTTAATTGATTCAATTACATGTATGTCATGTTTAATCTTGGCTTCATTACTTTTTTCTTTCAAAAATTGATCATGTTGCCTGGATTTTATAGATTTTTTTAGATATTTAAGTTTAAGAGCAATACAATGTGCTTCTATTCTTGAAAAATCTTGTTGAAATTCTGCAATGGTCTTTTTGAGACAAATATTTTCAAACTCGAGAGATTGAATTGAAAATTCAGTTGTCTTGTTATCAAGTGATGAATAAAGCTTTAGACTTTTAACTTGACATTGTTCAGTATACCAGTCACCCTACCTTTATTAATGACTTCAGGTTGCTCAGTATGCTGTTGTCCTATAGCAAAGATATTACATTCAGAAGTGAATTGTACCCCACCATTGGCTCTTCGTCATATATGGGTTAGATATCTGTATCATCAGTATATGTATCATTCCCTGACGTGATGCTTTCATCTTGTAAATATGATTATGTCTCACTGTTCTCTATGACACCCAAATCAACATCCAATGCTTTACCCGTATGAATCTTACTCTCTTGTGTCTACATCTACCTTTTATTCACCCTTGTATCATAATGTCTTTGATGACGTGTTCTTTCTGCAACAGACTTCTTAACATTACCCATGTGTTGAAGTAATGTGTCTTTGAACTGTTTTACTTCTATTCCAGTATATTCAGCAAAATAGTTGTTTGACATTTGACCATCATAATCTATGGAAAACTCTGAATCGATGAACTTCTTAAACTGGCTGTTTACCACCCAAAAGGCTGCCATGGAACCATCTTCTTGAAATTCATCTTTGTCAAGTTGCTTTTGTAGTTGATCTACGTTGAGGAACATTATACTTATAAAACTATCATCATCTTGACCAAAGAGTGACATGAATGCTTGTTCGAATCCATGTTCGATGCGAGTGCCTTTTAAGTCTTCTTTAGATAAAAATTGAAGGTGTGAATGAAGAGAACAAAAATATGTCACGCATCTCTCTTTTGCTTTTGACATCTTGTATTTGATAGCATGCACATCTTTTGTTTCAGAATGCAAGTTGCTTTCTTTCACTGGTTTGTTGAATGCAGTCTCTGAATTACTGTCTTCTTTCTCAGAAAAAGTGTTTTGTATGATAACTAAATCAACTTTCAATGGATCAGCATTCAATGCTTGAACTGTATTTGACTGATCTTCTTGTGTCTGCAACAACTTATTTTGTTTCAAGAATTCTGGAGTCCATTGTTGATGAAGAATTATCTAAAGCATGTATTTCCCAATGGAATCCATGTTACCGATCATTGCATCTTAGAAGGATTAAGCATTATATCTTGTATATTTCTGCATACGCTCTTTGAATTATGAGTTGAAAGCTTTTTCAAACGTTGTTATGAGTTTTGTCAAAGTAGTGTTGCAATCAGTTTGAATTATGAGTTAAATCCAAGTCTTGAGAGAATGTTCTCTTGAAGGTAGGCATGGTACCAAAGTCTTGTAAAGTGTTGGGAAATATATTGTAAAAGACTTAATACTGATAGTATAACAGTTAAGTCTGGTAGTATTAGTTAGTTCTGTCAAATAGTTAGTTAGTTCTGGCAGTACTAAGTTAAGTCTGGCAGTAATAAAGTTAGTACTGGTAGAGTGGCAGTACTATAGTTAGTACTGGTCGTATTTAGTTAAGTCTGTTTATGTAACAGAATAGTGACAATAGTTATTCTAGAGATATCTTAGGAAAGGATATGTATTATCCTTTCACACGTTTTGTAAAGCCTATTAGGGTTTCCTTGGTGTATAAAAGGAACCCTACGACATAGTGTTTAGGAATCCAAGCCTAATGGAAATTAATAGCAATATACGAAGTTAGTATTATATCGTGTTCTTCTTAATACTTGTGTTAAGATTCCGTATTAACACTTGTTATTCATAGTCAGTGTCTCTCACATAGTTGATTTGGATTTATTCAAGTTAACTATTGTCATATAAAGGCTATATAGATCCAAAACCTAGGACCTACAAGTGGTATCAGAGCCATTAGAGGGACTCTGAGTAAGAAGAATCACTAGAACCACAAACAAACACTCACTTTCAGATCTTTACAAATGTCTCAACCTGGTAACGATGAGTTCTCTCAACATCTCAGTGATGATGAAGCATCAAACCATGAAGATGCATCAGACACTGGTGCTGCACCTAAACAACAACAGCAGGTTATTCCCCAAACAACTACTATCTCAAATATCAAACTCCTAATTCTAAAGATGGAGGAATATGATATATGGGCTATGGAGATGGAGCATTACCTTGAGTACATTAACAATGAAGTTTGGAAGGTAATTCTGAATAGAAACTCCAAAAAGAGAATTTCAACTGGAAAGGATGGTGTTATTCGAATACTTTTACCATTAACTGCTGCAGAAATTCAAGCTATTGAAAAAGAGAGGAAGGCTAAGAATATCTTGCTGATGGCCATTCCCAAGGAACATATGAGAAGATTTCATGGAATGGATGATGCAAAAGAAATCTGGGAAGCCATCAGAACTAGGTTTGGTGGTAATGAAAATTCAAAGAAAATATAGAAGGCTGTTTTCAAAAAACAGTTTAAAGCATTTACAATATACAGTTCAGAAGAGTTAGAAAAGGGATATGACAGATTCCAACAATTACTTTCATAGTTGGAAGCTCATGGTGCTGAAGTATCCACTAAGGATGCAAATCATAAGTTTCTCAGATCTTTGCCCTTAGCATGGTCTAATCTGGCAATGACTATGAGAACTAAACCAGATGTTGACACTTTGTCTATTGATGATCTGTACAATAACCTTAGGGTTTTTGAGTAGGAAATCCAAGGTGCCTCAAAAACATCTTCAAATGCACAAAATGTTTCTTTTGTTTCACAAAGCAAAAGCAGCACTAATAAGGTTAAGTTTGGTTTTACTAGTGCCTATAGTTCTTGCACTCCTTCTACTTCTTCATACAATATTCCAGAGAAAGAAGCTCTTGCTGGTTTTGCTGATGAAGTTATTTATTCCCTCTTTGCCAAACAATCAGAGGACTAGGATTTGCTTCATGAAGACCTAGAACAGATTAATGACGTGGACATTGAAGAGATGGACATAAACTACCAGATAGCAATGATTGCTATATGAATGAAGAAGTTCTATAAGAAAACAGGAAGGAGAGTTCATGTTGATGGAAAAACACCTGTTAGCTTTGACAAAAAGAAACTTGAATGCTTTAATTTGCACAACACTGGTCACTTTGCTAGGGAATGTACAGCAAAGGGGACATATAATGGAAAGAAGAAGAGAGACTCTTTTTATCAACACCAAGAAGCTGGAAAGCAAGAAAAGAATCAGATGGGTTTGCTGATAATGGATGATGGTTTTGTAAATTGGGGAGAACATACTAAAGATGAGCTCCAGTAGTGAGGTATCTTTGTGTTCTAAAACTTGTATTGATTCATATAATACCCTTAAAACACTGTGTAATGAACAAATGAATCAGTTAGGTGATCAAGAAGCACATATACTTGCCTATAGTCAAGCTGTTAAGAAACTAGAAGCTCAAATTGTTACTTTTCAAAAACAACAATTTTCTTTAAATGAAAAGCTTACATTTCAGGCAAATGAAATATATGAAAAAGATGAAAAGCTTAAAAAATATAGGAGAATTGGAATGAAAGCTATAAAAGAAAATGAACAATTGCAGAAAACATTTGATTCATGGAAAGATTCTTCCAAGAATCTTTGGAGATTAATTAATTCAGGCATGAGTTCAAGCAGTAAAATAGGCTTAGGGTATGAAATACAATCAAACAATGAGGTTCTAAGTTATGAAGAAGAAATAAATTGTTCTGTGTTTAAGTGTACAGAAGAAGATTATGTTAACAAACCTTTATACAGTAGATTTACAAAGACTGATAATTTCAAAGGAGTTGCACATCCCTTATCCGGGGACTACACTTCAAAACCTCAAGAGGAAATTGATGATCCTTTGTATGTGTATAGTAAAAAAGGACCCTAAGAGCCTGAACCTAGTGTATCAGATGACAGATCCAGTGAATATTCTACCTGTCAATCTAATGACAGTAAAGGATCTATTGGAAATTCCTTTGAACATTCTGTTAATCTTGAATCAGAGAATTCAGATGTACCTTAAGAAGTGTATGTATCTAAACCTGTTACAACAAATGAAAAAGGTGTGGCTGCCCCAAAATCAAAAGAAGTTGAACCTAGTTGTGTCACACACATAAAAACTCCTAGGCAAACAATCAAAGATCAAGACACACCCAAAGTTAACAGGAAGAATTGGAATGCTATGATGGAAAGAGAACTAGGGGAAGGTTACTCTTTCACAAAGAAGAAATGTTTTGTTTGTGGTAGTCTAAGCCATTTGATAAAAGATTGTGACTATTATAGAAAGAAAATGACAAGAGAGGCTGAGTTTAAGAAACAAAGGGTTTTTAATACTGGTAACATGGTGGCAAAACCAGTATGGACTAATACTGACAGGATTAATCATGCTAATCAATTTGTTCCTAGACCAGTACAACTTAATACTGGTAGGCCAAACATTAATTCTGTTAAGACTAATATTAATACTGGTAGGATAAATATTAATTCTTTTAGGCCTAGAGTTAATACTATTAATTCTAATGTTAATACTGTTCGATCTAGACAGCCAATACCTACCAGTACCTCAAACAGCTTTAGTCCTAAAAGACCACAGGTGAAACAATTTAATCAAAGAAGGCATTTTTCTAAGTCACATTCATCTGTAAGAAGACCCTTTGCAAAAAATATAGCACAAATGTCTCATCCTTATGTTGTAAAGGGAGATTGGGGATCTGATGTTAAGACCATAGCAGGTTATAATTGGAGAACCACTAGACCAAACTCCAATTGTAATGGTGGACCACCTTTTATTATAACTTTGATTACAAAAGGTCCACAAGGCAGACCCAAGCTTGTAAAGGCCTAGTTCCCTAGGAGAAACTAATTTCTCTTTTTCATGTGTAGGATCATCTACTCAAGAACATGGTAGATAGAGGTATATTTGATAGTGGATGCTTAGGGCATATAACAAGTAACAAGGATCAACTAGAGGATTTTGAAGAATTCAATGGGGGATCTGTTACCTTTGGAGGTAGCAAAGGCTACATAACTGGTAAAGGAAGAATAAGAGTTGGTAATTTAGATTTTGATAGTGTGTCTTTGGTGAAAGAACTAGGGCATTTTAACCTTTTCTCAATATCACAAATATGTGATAAGCAGTACAAGGTTCTTTTTACTAAAACTGAATGTCTTGTTGTGTCTTCTAACTTTAAGATGCCTGATGAAAATCAGATACTTCTAAAGGTCCCTAGACATCATAATATGTACAGTTTTGATATGAAGACACCTACACCAAAAAGGTTTTGCCTGTTTGATTGCTAAAGCCACATCAGATGAATCTAAAAAGTGGCACAGGAGGTTAGGTCATATCAATTTTAAAAACCTAAACAAACTTATGAAGGGAAACCTTGTAAGAGGTCTACCTTCCAAGGTTTTCAGAAATAACCATACATGTGTTGATTGCCATAAAGGAAAGCAACATAGAGCCTCCTGTAAGGCTAAATTAGAAAGGATAATCACTAAGCCATTACACACCTTGCATATGGATCTTTTTGGGCCTACTTCTGTAAAAAGTATTAATCATGCAAGTTATTGCCTTGTAATCACTGATGATTGCACCAGATTTAGTTGGGTATTCTTTTTGGCTACCAAGGTGGAAAATAGTGGATCATTCAGATATTATTAGGCATTGAAAACAGCTTTATCACAGGGTTTAAAATCATTAGGATCAGATATTGGCAATGGATTTAAAATTAGGGATATGCTTAATTTTGTAGGAAAAGGGTATAAAACAAGAGTATAGTTAATGTCAGAAACACCCACAACAAAACGGAGTTGCTGAAAGAATGAACATGACCCTAATTGAGGCAGCCAGAACCATGCTAGCTGACTCACTCTTACCAACTACTTTTTGGGCAGAAGCAGTTAGTCTGCTTGTTATATCTTTAATAGGGTAAGGGTGAGTAAACCTCAAAACAAAACTCCTTATGAGCTTTTGTTTGGCCATAAACCAATGATTAGCTACATAAGACCTTTTGGGTGCCATGTTGCCATTTTAGATACTCTTAGTATGCTTGGAAAGTTTGATGGAAAAATTGATGAGGGTTTCTTAGTTAGTTACTCACTAAATAGAAAAGGCTATAGGGTTTTTAATTTAGTAAACCAAAAGAGTAGAATTAAATTTGCATGTCAATTTCTTTGAAGATAAACCAAATGTTAAAGGAGTAGGGTATAGATGGATGTTTGATATTGACTATCTTACAGATTCTATGAATTATATTCCTGTATCTTTGGAGAATCAAGCTAACCCACATGCTGGTACTTCAACAGTAACTGACAGTGCAGGTACTCATAAACTCTAAATGCTAATGTTTCTGAGGAAAAAGATGAGGATGCAGAGCTTGTTGTTGTGCCTTTAGTTGTAAAGAATACTGCAAAAAAGGTTGAGACAAGGAAGTCTTCTACAAATTCAAAGAAAAAGGAGATTTTGTCAGAACCTCAACAAGAGAAGGAGGCTTCTTCTACTGGTACTTTAGAAGGTACTCCTAAGATTCTAGCTTTTAGAAGAGAGTTGGAAGCAATTGCTCAAAAGCATTTAGGGACTGTACCTGAAAACAACACTTCTTCAGTTAATTCTGGTAGTGAACCAGTTAATACTGGTGAGCTTGATCCTGATGATTCAGCTATGCTAGAGCTTGAAATTTTTCACACGTCTAGGATAGGAATTCTTTATGAGGCTTCATATGATGAAGAGGGTGTAATTACTGACTTCAACAGCTTACTAACAGATATAGAAGTTAGTCCCACTCCTACTCTTAGGATTCATAATATTCACCCAAAAAGTCAAATATTTAGTGATCCTAAGTTAGCTGTGCAAACTAAAAGCAAAGTGCAGCAAACATCAGGAGCTCATGCACTTATCAGCTATATTCAAAAGCAGCAAAGAAATAATCACAAAGATCAACAGCATTGTTTGTTTGCCTGTTTTCCATCTTAGGAGGAACCTAAAAGGATTTCTAAAGCTCTACAAGATGACAGTTGGGTTCAAGCCATGCAAGAGGAGTTGTTACAGTTTAAGCTATAACAGGTATGGGTTCTTGTAGATCTACCTCATGGAATGAAGGTAATTGGTACAAAATGGGTCTACAGAAATAAAAGAGATGAAAGAGGAATAGTGGTCTGAAACAAGGCAAGATTAGTTGCTCAAGGTCACAGACGGGAGGAGGGTATTGACTATGACAAGGTTTTTCTCTTGTGGTAAGGATAGAAGCTATCAGGTTATTTTTAGCCTTTGCCTCATTTATAGGATTCATAGTATACCAAATGGATGTCAAAAGTGCATTCTTGTATGGCACTATAGATGAAGAGGTATATGTTTCTCAACCTCCTGGTTTTGTTGATCCTAATCATCCTAAGAAGGTTTATAAGGTTGTCAAAGCTCTATATGGACTTCATTAAGCCCCTAGAGCTTGGTATGCTACTCTATCAACATTTCTAGAAGAGCATGGATACAAAAGGGGTACCATTGACAAGACTTTATTTATTAAGAAAGACAAGAAGGATATCATGCTGGTTCAAGTATATGTAGATGATATCATCTTTGGCTCTACTAGAAAGTCTTGGTGTGACGAATTTGAGGCCTTAATGAAAGGTAGATTTTAAATGAGTTCTATGGGTGAACTCATTTTCTTCCTTGGATTGCAAGTCAAACAAAGTTAGACTAGTCTTTTTATCTCTTAAGACAAGTATGTTGCTAACATGTTGAAGAAATTTAATCTTGCATGTGTGAAAACAGCAATTACTCCCATGGAAACCAAGATGGCATTAACCAAGGATGAGGAGGGAGCTGATGTAGATGTACAGCTATATAGATCTATAATAGGCTCTCTTATGTATCTAACTGCCTCTAGGCCAGATATTATGTTTTTTGTTTGTGCTTGTTCTCGTTTTTAGGTTAATCCAAAGGTGTCACATCTCCTAGCTATGAAGAGGATCTTCAAATACCTTAAGAGCAAACCTAATTTGGGCTTATGGTATCCTAGAGAATCACCTTTTGACTTGGAAGCTTTCTCTGATAGTGATTATGGTGTGTCAAACCTTGATAGGAAATCCATAACAGGTGGTTGTCAATTTCTTGGACAAAGACTTATCTCATGGCAATGCAAGAAACAGACCATAGTGGCTACTTCTACAACTGAAGCTGAATATGTAGCTGCTGTAAATTGTTGTGGACAAGTATTGTGGGTTCAAAATTAACTGCTGGACTATGGTTTCAATTTCATGAATACCAAAATCCACATTGATAATGAAAGCACAATTTGCATCGTCAAGAACCCAATGTATCATTCCAAGACAAAGCACATAGAGATACACCACCATTTTATAAGAGATTGTTATGAGAAGAAGCTCATAAAGGTGAAGAAAATTCACACTGACTTAAATGTAGCTCACCTATTGACAAAACCTTTTGATGGACCAAGGTTTAATTTCTTAGTGGTTAGTATAGGTATGATCAATCCATAGCTATGTTTAAGGGGAGGATTAGTTATATAGTTTGTATTAATTCTAGTAGTTAAGTTTCACTTAATTCTGGCTTAAGTAGTATTAACTCTGGTAGTTAGTAGTATTAATTCTGGTAGTTAGTTTAAGTTTATTTTTTGTTTTAGACTAATTCTTACAGGAATAACATGGATTTGTAGATGAAAGGAAGGTCTTTGTTTTGTAAGTCTTCAGTAAATACTTAGTTCTGGTTGAAAAAAAGTTAATTCAGGTTGAAACATACTTAATTCTGGTTGACCAAAGTTAAGTCTGGCAGTGTTAATTTTAATTCTGGTAGGTTATAGTTAGTGCTGGTTGCGGGTAAATTGACTTTTGCTGTTTAAATATAACCGTTACAGATTTTTACGGCGCTATTGTCGTTCACAGAGAAGCTATATATAGATAAAGTTTGATTTCTCTTTCATACTTATCTTTTTATTGTTATCTCCTCTTATCAAAGTAAAAATCTTTCTTATATTTACAAAGGCTATATTAAATCTTTCTTTCACCAACATCTAGAACCTCACTCGTAACTAAACCCAGTAAATTTTCAGTCCACATCACTACCTTTTATTGCAACTTTCAACTCAATGGCTTAATTAAAATACTGCGACAAACTTAATCAAGTGGGATTTTTGCGCAAACCCGACGAAAGTGCAGGGTTTGCAGAGATAGTGGATTTTCTATGAGGTTCCAACCTCAGGTATGCTTTAGCTACTAATGCTATTGTTTTACAATTCCCTAGTCAAACAGTTTTGGCAGAATGCTACTGCCACAGTCTTGATGATGGGACTCTAGAGATAAAAGCAACTATTGATACTATTGAGTATACAATCACTGAGCCATCTATAAGAAGTAAGCTTCAATTAGCAGATGCTTCAGGGATTACCATGTTGCCAAATGATGAGATTTTTGAGGGGATGGGGCATATGGGGTATCCTATTGATGGATCTTTTACCTTTTGGAAAAGCTTTTTCACACCCTAATAGAGATTCTTAGTCCAACATATTTTACATTGTATAAGCTCTAAAAGTGGTGGATAGGATCAATTTGGTAGCAATATTGCTACTTCCTTGATTTGTCTTTCCACTGGCAGAGTTTATAATTTTTCAAAACTAATTTTTGATGGCACGGTGGCAAACTTGAAAAGCAAAACAAAGTTTTTGATGTATCCTCGTTTTCTACAAATGATTTTGGATATACAAACTGAAAACAAACACCCTTATCTGACTATGACTTTGACCAAAAAGATTTTTGGAAATATGAAAAGGGGTTTTAGAAGGGTTTCAAGACCTTTGTTGCCTGCTATGTTGTCTATTGCTAATCCAAGTGCAGGACAAGAACCTCCATCTGTCACTCAACCTCAACCATCATCAAGTGTGGTACCACCAACACCACCTTCAACACAACCTATACCATCTAAAGCCACAGCTATTCCACCTTTTTCTCAACCTGCACCACCTACACCTATTGCTGAAGCTACCAATGCATCTCCCTCACCTACACCTTCACCTGCACATGTCATAATGGAGCATACCTTTAAACAACCATCAATTGACCAACAACCACCTACACCTAGCCATGAAGCTACTACTTCCTAGTTAATGGCACGGATTGATAATTTGGAGAAGCAGCTCAAGGAAACCAAACAGACCTTTAGGAAAGCTATCCTCACTTTAGTAGAAAGAGTAAAGATTTTGGAGGTTGCTTTGAAGAGAAAGACCAAGAGGGCTCTTTTGTTTGATTCTGAAGAGGAAGAAATAGAGGCTCAGGGGAGGAAGTTTCATGATTTAGATCCTCTGGTTTCTTTGTTACAAGAGCTTGTAACTCCCTCAAAGACTATCAATGCTTCAAGGGAGGAACAAGTTGAAAACATAAGCCCTACAACTTTAGAAGTTGCTGCAATCTTAACAAAATTTAAAAAGATCAAGTCAGTTGATAAAGGAAATAGGTACAAGAGAAGGAAGAGTTCAAAAGAATCTGCTGGTACTGGTTTGGACTTTGAAGAGGTTAAGTCTGCTTTTGAAGAAGTTAATACTGGTGGCATTAAAGTTAGTGCTGGTATTAAAGAAATTAATGCTGACAGTTTGAATGTTAATACTGGCAGTGATCTAGTTACTATTGATAGCATAAGAGCCTCAGTACCTTCTCCAGACAGAGGTAGAAGAGAAGGAAAGGCTCCAATGACAGAAGAGGAAGATACTCAAGCTTCTAAAAAGACAAAAGAACAAATTCTTTAAGAAGAAGCAGGACTTGCTGAAGCTATCAGGTTAGATGCATTAGAAAAAGCTTTGGAAAAGGAAGAAGTAGCCAAACAAGTTCATTTGGATTCACTTCTAGCTCAAAGGATGGCTAAAGAGCAAGAATTAACAGAGGAACAAAAGAAAAGGAAGGCTCAAGTTCAGTTTGAAGCTTAATCTTATACTGAAGAAGATTGGGACAATATTATAGCAAAGCTTAAAGCAAATACAGAATTGAAAGAGAGTGTGCTCGGAAAGGATCTTACTGTTGAAGATTATGCAAAAAGGATGGTAGAGTTGGTAAATCAAAGAAGAAAACATTTTGCAGAGTAAAGAGCTAGAGCAAAAAGGAATAAGCCCATGACTCAAACACAGCTCAGGAACTACATGTCAAACTTTCTAAAGAATCAAGGGACATAGAAGTTGACTCAGTTGAAGAAGTTGAATTTTGAAGAAGTAAAAGCAAAATTTGAAAAATTGGTTAAGCAATTAGATACGTATGTCCCTATGAACTTTGAAACAACAAAGGAAAGTTTGAAGAGATTTGGTGAAGAGCTCCAAACTAAAACTGCAAAGAAGCTAAAGTTTGATGATGAAAGTACTCAACCAACAGTGGAGGTACGGTTGAAAAAGACAAAGTATAATAAAGCCAACAAGAAGACTGGAAAAAGGAGAAAACAGATAGCAAGGAAAGGATTGCATACAGACCTTGATAAGGATGATTCTGAAGATTCAGATGAAGCTAGTAAAAAAGATAATTCTACTTCAGGTACTAAAATCTCTATTAATCTGGTTCTTGTAGCTATAAAATCACGGAGTTTATGAGCAAATTACAAGTTCATTAAGCAAAAGATGGAAAGTGAATACCAGATTGTAAGGGAGAATGGAACTGATAAGGTATACATAAGCTTTGGAGCAATGCTGACTGACATATCAAGAGATGATCTTATAGAGCTATACAGGATTGGGATGAGAAAACATGGTATGAATGAGCCAGAGGATTAATTTGAAAAAGTACTTTGGGAATACTTGAAGAACATGTTTGAAGAACCCCTTAGTACAGATTCAATTTGGAGTTTGCCAGGTCAACAAAGGTTAATTTGTTGGAGATACTGTGATGCTTGCAGAGTACACTGTTTGAACTTGGGTGTTCTGTGGATAATATATTATATGTAATAGTGAGAATGTATCCATATATCTGTGAAGTGTGCAAAGCAATGTTGGACAAGAAACTTCAAGGAGGAAAACCAAATGAGGATTGCTACAAACTTTTGAAAATGATGGAGAAGCAAGCTGGCATTAGGAAGTAATGAAGGTTGATGAGTTAGATATCTAGAATGGAGATGAGGAGAACAAAACTTGGTGGAGGTGCTATGCACTAACACAACAAATTGTTATTAGTCCACCATGTCTAACATACATAAGGACTGGCTAGTCCAGGAGCAAACGGCTCTTGGTAAAGACTTCTCAAATCCATTAATGGCTGACAATTTGCCAAAAATTGCATGGTTATCAACTCACCATATCTGGTTAGTAAAGAGTTGGCTAGCCTACAAGTTTATGGATTATGGTAAAGGCTGTGGTAAAACCATAACTAGTCCATGAGATTATGGCTTATGGTAAAGATAAATTACCAATCCATATTAGATGGTTGACACTTTACCAAAAAGAGGAGGGTACATCAACTCACCAAGTTTCATGTACAAAGAGTTGACATGGTAATCAATCCACCATGGAATTTACCTTTTCTAGGTGCCAAAGGATTGACTAGCCCCGATCAAACGGCTATAGATAAAGGCATATCAAATCCGTTTATGGATATAATGGTTTGCCAAAAACCATATGGTATTCAACTCACCAATGTTTCATGTACTGAGAGTTCAAATGGTTTTTAGTCGACCATGGACATGCCCCTTTTTGGTGGCCAAAGGACTGACTACTCCAGAGTAAATGGCTAACTGGTACAGAGACATCAAATCCATTTAAAAGTTTCAATGATTCACCTCTCACAGGAGTTAACACACCTGGAAGTGATGAAAATAGTCTAAAACTATATGATTTGATGTACATATAGTCAATGTTTTTTTTTTTTTTATGCTGAATGAGTGTTGCTGAAAAGTTTTTGTTGCTGCAAAGATCAAAATGAGAGATTTGAAGAATTGCAGCTCAAGGATTAATTCAAGAGTTTTATATACAATCATAATTAGGAAGCTCATATTGAAGACATTTGAAGAAACTTGAAGTTCACAAGTGAAGATCAAGTTAGGGGAGGATTGTTGGGAAATATATTGTAAAAGACTTAATACTGATAATATAACAGTTAAGTCTGGTAGTATTAGTTAGTTCTATCAAGTAGTTAGTTAGTTCTGGCAGTACTAAGTTAAGTCTGGCAATACTAAAGTTAGTATTGGTAGAGTGGCAGTACTATAGTTAGTACTGGTCATATTTAGTTAAGTTTGTTTATGTAACAGAATAGTGATAATAGTTATCTTAGAGATATCTTAGGAGATATCTTAGGAAAGGATATGTATTATCCTTTCACACGTTTTGTAAAGCCTATTAGGGTTTCCTTGGTATATAAAAGGAACCCTACGGCATAGTGTTTAGGAATCCAAGCCAAATAGAAATTAATAGCAATATACGAAGTCAGTATTATATCATGTTCTTCTTAATACTTATGTTAAGATTCCGCATTAACACTTGTTATTCATAGTCAATGTCTCTCACGTAGTTGATTTGGATTTATTCAAGTTAACTATTGTCATATAAAGGCTATATAGATCCAAAACCTAGGACCTACATAAAGTTTTTGTCAGAAACTTGAATTGTGACTTAATTTCTCTAAGACTGTTCATGCATCCTCTTCTTAAAAGTTATGTCTTCTCTTGAACATTAGAAGTTGAACAGGAAGAAATCATGTTATTGTGAAGAACACTTGATGTTTGAGGTTGCATGTTGTTATTGGTTTTTGACATTTTGATGTTGCTGTGAATGTATATCAAAACTTAAGTTTTTGAAGTGATTGAGTTATTATTTGTGTTTTTGTAAAAATGATTAAATCGCCTCTTGAAGAAATAGATTAATTCTCCTCCTGAAGAAATAGATTAATTCTCCTCCTGAAGAAATGTATTAATTCTCCTCCAAAAAGTGGACTAATTCGCCTTGGACTAATTTGCCTCGTTCAAACCAAACTTTAACTTTTCCAAAACATAAAGACTCACTTTTAGATTGGTGAAAGTGATCCTCATTGTATGATAAGGGTGAGGTGATGTGGTGCTTGTGGTTTAAATGAAATGAGATGATGAAATGATGATAGAATATGATTGATTATGTCATAAGTTAAGTTATTACAACTTATTTGAGTGTTGGTTGAGGTTTAAAACAGATAAAAATCAATAAACGGGTCATGGTTTACTATTTAACTCGGGTTAGGGTTTCTAACTTGGATTTCTTATGTTTTCATGAAATGAGAATGATTATGAGATGTAAATGAAGTATATGACTTGCTTGTAACTTATACTTGATAGATTGTACAAGATTACTTAGGAAAACAAAGGTAAAACGGCCATTTTAGATATCATGCATTAATGACTTGTACATTATGCATTAAAGGACTTGTACCTTATTTTGGAGGGAAAGTATATTCAAATGAGATGTTATATTACTTGTACATGAGCTTTGATTACTTGTACATTCATCTTGAATGCTTACATTACCCAAAATTAGGGTTTAGGCATAAACGTTAACGATTAAAGCTCATTTGATATTATCGTTGTGAAAACTATGTTAAATGGATAACGTATATGATAAAATGAATAACGGATTATTGACTTGACATATTAGGATGTTTACTTGATGTAAACATGGATAGAATAGGCATAGGTTGTTGCGAGAGCTTGTTTACTTTGTTATGTAGCCGTACAAAGGTGATCATAATAAAATAGGTAGATATTATATTGATGAAAATTTTGGGTTGTTATATTTTATGAGATATTAGCTTTTTTAGCAACCACACTCTGAGATTTTCTTGCTTGACATTGTATGATGTACGTGCACTGAAATCAATTCTTTGTTTCTGCTGAACATTGATTGATGTACCTGCACTTAAATCCAGAGTTTGTTTGCATTCATGAATTTTAGAGATATCTACATTGGAACCATGTGAGGGTTCACTTTCAACCTTGCCTGGCAAAGAGCGAAGAATCTTTTCTATCACCCTTGTGTCACTCAAGTTTTCACCATTTCTTTTCATTTCATTTGAAATGGTCAAGACACGAGTGAAATAATCTGAAATGGTTTCAGATTCCTCCATTTGGAGTTTTTTAAACTCTCCTCTAAGAGATTGAAGACGTACCCTTTTCACCTTCTCAATTCCTTTGAAAGCATTTTGAAGGATCTCCCACGCTTCCTTAGAAGTTGTTGCATTTGCAACTTTCTCAAACATCGCATCATCAAGACATCGATATATGATTGTAAGAGCACTTTGATCCTTCTTTCTTGCTTTTTCTAACTCCACCCTTGTGTGACTTACTCAACGAGTCATTCATCATCAACTTTCTCACAACTTTCTTTACTATCCCCCATACATCATGTGAACCGAGTAATGCCTTTATCCGAATACACCAACTACCATAGTTATCTTTGGTAAGATGAGGAAATTGGAACAAGTTCATTAAACTTGACATCTCGATCTTCTAGCACTAGCTCTGATACCAATTTTTTTGAAACACGGGGGTCTTTTAGGCTTATACTCGATGAAGAGAGGAACACTTAGAGAACTTTTACAATGGCACTTTATTGCTTAACTTTGCTTCTTTCTGGTAAACAAATGCATTACACTAACACCTATTTATACTACTCCAAGGAAGATTCTAAAAACTAGATATTTCCATGGATATTCTACTACGTTCTAGATACTTCCTATCAACATAATTGGTTTTATATATTTCTAACTTCTTGATATTTCACCTATATATTTTTCATCATTCTAGAAACTTCTCCATCATTCTAGAAACTTCTTCATCATTCTAGAAGCTTCTTCATTATTCTTGAAGCTTCTCATTAATCTAGATGTTCATCGTCATGGACTTCAGGCTTTGGCCTAAATCAAGTTTAAGATCAACATTACAGAGGTATTAAACACACGAACTAGCGTGTATTAGACTACATATTGGTACAGAACACATTCCCATAGTTGTTTCACTAAAATCACAAGGAAATTTCTTTTATTCAACAATCACATAAGAATTGCCTTTGCCATCGGGTAAAGGTGTGAGCATCTACATCATACCTACCCCATACCCGGCTTCGGTTGGATTGGGTATGTTAATCTTGATGTATATAATTAAAAAATTATAGTTTAATACTAGTTTAAAAGCGAGTGATCATTTTGCTTCTTCCACAATTGTCGCCATTAAAACATAAAAAAATAATCATACCATTAACTATACCAATCACTCATCTCCAAAGATAACAACATTCCTATCCATGTTCACAACATAGGTTACAACTACACAATCATGCAAACACTCATAATTTTACTTTATAAAACCAAGCATTTCAACAAACACCTAGACTCAAATCACTAAGTTAACACCAAAAACCGCAATTCGCCACGGCAAAACCATAAAAGATTACATTTCTAGAAACCGTTAAATCAATAAACAAACACAAGAAACATAAAAAGTAATGATCTTTATCAAAAACAAAAACAAAGAAAAATAAAACCTACCAGTAGGACCAATCTTACTATTTGTTGTATCTTTGCCTAATTTTCCCTTGTATAGGGGTAAGCTGTATACTCCCATTGTATGTTCAATAATCCCTTTCTCTGCACGCTCCTACAGAATATTCTTTACTTGACCTTTAGGGGACACGTAGTTCTTGACAACAACCTGCAATTACAAAGAGATTAGTAGCTTAATCAAAATCCCATTTGACCCCCTTCATAAGTATCGTTTTACTAGAAAACAATACCTTAAGATTATTGTGAATCTTATCCAACTTCAAGCCTCCATTGGATATGGTACAACAAAAGTAATATTTCTTATTTGAGTTTTAATGAATATTAATTAATTAACTAAATAACATTTCATAAGGGGAAATGTTACTGCAAACCTACAGTTGATGAATAGGGATAAACCCTTTACATATAAAACAATCCACCCAATTTCTTTCTTTATTCTCTCACACCTCCCTCACTCAACCTCCTCTTTTATTCTCTCTAATTTTTTACATTTCTTCTTCTCATTTGCCCACATTCTGGCCAACATCAGTAGTACATTATGATTCGGCGATCTCCTCCGACCATAAGGTCCCTTTTTTAAATCATGGTGTATTTATTTTAAATTCTTAGTAGTTTATATTCTCATATATTTATGATGTGGTTATGGTATGTTACAATGAAGATTTAGATGAATGAAAGGTAACAATGAGTTCATCCACTCAAACAATAACCACAACAAAAATGACGCTACATACACAAATACAGACATACACTATACTTGATCTACCAATCTACCATGGGATACAATTTTTGACATACTAAAAATTAAATTTGAGTAGCGTTTTGTGATTGAATCTACATTGGATTCCATTATAAAAAAATGACTTTCTCTATAGAAGGAAAGTAATACCTATTAGTAGTCATTCACATATGCATTAACTGATTTACTCTTAAGAAATAAATGGTCTGCATGTGTCAAGACAATAACATTTACTTAACTCATAATGAGGTTTTTTTTAACATTGATGAAACTCTAATTGTCAAGCTTTTTACTATTTTTAACATTGATGAAACTCTAATTGTCAAGCATTAACTGATTTACTATTATAGCAGATTAATTTATTATTATCTTTTAATATTGTTGTGGTACTAAGAATATTGTAACTTTAATTTGTTGATGCAACAGTGTTCGAGTACAATGCAACGATTTTTAATAGTACTAGTTCATGCCTAATTTTGTAAACCTGATATCAAACAGAATAAGATTAAAAATAAAAAATAAAAAATAAAAAAACTATTTTAAATGTATTGTTCATTTACACAACCAAAAACACTTACCCACTACCTTTTATTTGCGAGGTAATCCCACGCCATCGGAAGCATACATTTGCATACTTGGGGCTTACCCTCTAGCTGTTTTAAGATTTTCTTTTCTTCCTTCTCCGTTAGGTGACCTGGTTCTAGGAACCGATGGATTAATTTTACATCTTCATCATCTAAAACCCCATCTTTCGGGTCATATTTGAATGCATCTTTAGAGAATTTTTTCCAATCTTGAATTAAGTCGAACAGAGTATTTGATAGGTATTTATCATAACGACTTCTCTATTTAATGAGATCATTAAAAATGAACTCATTCTGAACCGCCTTTGGTAAGTAAACGAGAAGCGTTACTATGTAGGGTCCCCATGACAAAAAAGCTTCCTTATGAGAAATACTTTTCAGTATAAGTTCTTTAATAGCTTGTTGAAATACCTCTACACCCACCATTAACTTTGTTGCACCGAACTTCCCAGCGTACAATGGTTCTCCTATCTTCTTGGCATTTGTAATGAGTTTTTTAGGACCCATCAGATAACTTTCGCGATTCTTTACCGCGAGAGCCAACACATATAGATCAGACCTTTGCCAGTATACCCTGAGTTTTGCAAAGATATTTAATAGCCTTAACTATTTCAGGATAAGGGAACTTAAAAATGTTGACAGTGAGATGTGGTTTGTGGTACTCGAGCCCCAGCCTTCATTTTTCATGCGATGTTTCTTATTTTTCTTGTTTTTTTCTTCTTTAGTCATTTTAGGTTTTGTTTCTTTATTCTTGGGTATGTTTTCATGTTTCTCGGTGTTTGGTACCATGTTTGGACATAAGACTGCTAATTCCTAGAATCTTCTAACATAAGTTTTGAGATCATTTCCTTTTACAGTCAGATTGTAAAATTTATCTTCCATTTTTTTGACTTCAGTTCGAGGACAATACTTATTTGTTAAGAGCATTTTCAATTCGGTTCAGGTGATCTGGTTGGCTTGTTCTATTCTAATAGGTTGGGCGTATGCATTCCACCAAGACAAGGCATCATCGGTCAGGGTACCAGTAGCAAATGTCACTTTGTTTTCCTCGGCACAATTGCTAAGCAAAAAATACCAATTCAGTCCGATCAAACCAGTAAATGAGGCCAATTGCTCCTTCCGTACCATTTAAGTAGAAAGGTAAGCTTATGAACTCTTTATAGTTTCCCTTTCTTGCTACAAGAGTTTCTCTTGGTCTGGTGTTCCTATTGGTATTGTCAGCATTTGCCATGGTAGCAGCTTGTGCTTCCAGAGCTGCGGCAACACTATCAACAACTAGTTTCCTGATGGCGGCCTGAGACATGACTAGTGCTGCAGATGTTGTTGTCCTCTTTGGAGCCATTCTATCAACATTCACAAGACAACACCAAAAAATAAGAATATATCATTTTATAGATTCTTATTTGGTACAACTTCTAACAAAGAAATACACATTCTTTGATATTATATTGTAGGATATAACATAAAACTTTGGAATGGACATTCTAACCAGCATCTAACTCTGCAAAGATAGACTTATCTGGAAGTCTTAGATTCTAAAATTTTGATGCTCGATGTCTTGATTATTAATCATATCCATGATATCTGGATACAAAGGTTTGAGAAAACCGGATGGTAAGAGAACCATAGTAATCTTGGATAAAGATACGATACATGAATATCCTTAATACAAGGTATAGGATAGACAACCATGACATACATAAATCGGTATCATAAAACAACAAGGTATAATGGAATTACCATTGTATTAAGTCATAAACAACCTGTCTATATATTTTGCATACTCCAAAATTTGACAAGTGTCATTATTTATGCTACACATCCAGTGGTTGGATTCTAACAAAAGCTGTAAATGATAAGGATCTAGTCTAGTAGTCTGGTGGTCCTCCCTTGTAGTTCTTGAGCTCACTGATCTTGTCCAGAAAACTCTTCATATCTGATTGGTGGCGAACCTAGATATTTTCGATGATCATCTCCAGAGTAGAAATCCTGACACAAGCAAGAACAATCTCGTCATCATACCTCATTTGCTTTCTCTAAAATCTAGCAATCTGGGTACGGGCTTCTTGAAGTTTGGTTTCTAGTTTGTCAAAATCTCGCTGTATGATTACTCGACCATTACCAAGACCTTCTATCTTATCTTCCATTTGATCAATGCGCTCAAGAGGGAGCTCATCTAAGTGATTTAAAATAGTCTTAATTTGTTCCTCATGGCGTTCTAGACGCGAATTATGAGAACTCTCTCCAGTCTCAAATACCTGAGGTGGGGCGGAGGAATCAATAGTGGAGAATGATAGGAAACGAGCTCATTTTTGAGGTGGCAGAATCTCCTTGGGAAGAAAGAAATCTTGGGGATCAAATAGTGGTGATAATGGTAACACTAGAGATGGAGGCAAAATAGTTGATGGAGCAATATGAGCTTGTAGTAGTAGAATAGGTAATTCATTATTAGTAGCATTATATGCTTGCATGAACTTCATATATGGATCATCGTGGAAAGGTGAGATGGCTAGTGAGGCCAAAAGATACTTAGATAAATCATTTGAAGAGTCAGAAAAGGTGTTTCCCGGTAAAGCTAAGAAATAGTCTAGTGAAGTCGGGGTATAGTTAGGAGTACTTATAGAGGAAAAAGCATCCTCATTATTGACATCAGATGGGACGATAATAGGGTGGGTGGATGTAGACATCACTCTATAACAACCCAGTGGAAAATAACATAAGTTATTTATATAATAGTTATGTATCTTTACATACTATTCAGGAAATGTAGTGGCACGGGGGACTTTCTTGGATGGAAAATAGTTATAGTTTAGGTCTTAACCTTGTTCTCTATAACATCGACTCTTAATACGAATCTATAACACCCCGTTATTTGACATATAGCAGCGGAAGCTAGTCTGGGGTATTACTTCATAGATCAACAGACATAATCATAGAAAATGACTCGTAAAGAGACGTTTTGGAAAATTTAGTTATCATTCATTTATTCATTACAATTCTACAAAAAGAGGCCCCAAAATCTACATAGAAACAAAAAGTTTGAATGATAACTGCTTAACCATATTTAAGTCTGTGCCACTCCGTGCCATAAGTTGCTCAATTACCTCGAATAAACATGCTAAAAGGATCAAAACAATGGTTGAGTGAAATTCATAGGTTTATGATAAATAGTTGAATACAAGTCATCATAATAGTAATAATTGCAACGAATATAATTATCATGGAAAACAATATTATTTTCCTAAGCTCATGACACCGAAGCCTTAAGAAATATGTAGTTGCCCCAGCGGGTGTTTTGCCAAACACCTAAAGATACTCAAATGAAGTGCGTTTGATTACCCCATGTACGGGTACATCAACAGGGGAGTTCAGTCCCAATAGATCTATTCACAACATTCACGCTTACTTAACCACTACGTTCGGTTATAAGTAATTAACGGTTCATGATAGTGGGGTCTTATAGCAAAAGTAGGTACTTAGGCAATAATACATCAGGATAACATACAGTTGGAAAAACACTTGTATTCATGGTTTATAGCATGTATCCCCCTCGCGGGTTTATGAAACATTCAAAAGATTTAAATGCGAGGCTATGAACTCACCTTAACAGGAAAATCTGATTGATGGCAAAAGTATATCAAATGAAAGTAAACAACTTCGCCACGCAACCTAGGGTAATATGTCAAGTCTTAGATTGATTGTTTATATTTCAAAACTTCATAATGTTTTAACATACATATTACTTTGGTTTATTAATTTGTGGAAATATTGTATCACTGTTCGGGCTATCATAATTCAGAGGTCATGCAGTAAACGTTTGAGGAGCTAGGACACTTTAAATCGTAAATCCAGCAACTCGTCAAAACGTCTACCCAAATGAAAACCACTCATATGAAATTCCCTAGTAACGTGATATGTTATAATTTAAATGATAAGATTTTATCATTTTAAGTTTCTTCAAAAGCTAGTGGATGATAAATTATGTTAAATATATAACATAATTATTTTATAGTGTTTCGATCGACGAATGATAACAACAAATGTGTCGGGTTTTAATAAAATCGAGTCTTATAATATTTAAATATATTTTTATAATTAATATAAAAATATTACATTTTATACCCTTAAGAATATGAAAATGACAATATATACCCTTGGTATATATTAATTTACAATTTTAACCTTTTACTTTATATCTTTAAACATTTAAACCCTTAACTTTAGAGTTTGACAAGATAAACCCTTGAAGTTTAACTTTAAGATAATTTCATTTTTGGCCCGAAAGTTTAATAATTTCAAAAGTTACAATATATACCTTTATGCATGAAATGTTTTGCGTTTTTAGTCCAAATTTGCCAAAAACCTACAAAAGTAATTACTGAATCGATTAAAGCCAAAGCAAATTACAAGATCATTAAGCAAAGAAGGAAAGGTGTATACCAAAGCTTTGGGGACTTGACAAGGCATGCAACCAAAATGGTCAAGTGGTCCATTTATTATAGAAAAAAAAAAGACAAGTAAAATGTATGCCACACATGGGTATCTCGTACGACAAAAAAAATATATTGTGTTTATTTTGTGTAAAATTTAGAATAAGTGGGTAGTTTTAGAGCCAACGGGTATAAACGTAAAATATTATAAGTGTTTAGGTGTAACCATAAAGCGAAAGCGTATATGAAAAAAAATATAATTAGACACCATCATGTATATTTCTTACATTACTACCCTACATATACCTATTTCTTTCTCTATTCACATAGTTATGTCTCATCAGCTAATTCAAATTTTAAAATGATAGGAATAGTATATATTCTCAAATAGTGCTAGGAATAGTATTATGCATAGTATATATTCTCAAATAGTGCTAAGAATAGTATTAGGAAGTAACACTATTGTTATATTTTTCAATAGTGTACCCCTTCACATGTAATTTAAAAGTATCAGGAACCGAGCAAATGTTTAGTTTATAAATGAGAGATAAATAATAATAATAATGATTTATTATTTAAATATGTTTAGAAATTTACAGGCTACGCGAAAATTATTTTTATGCGACGGTAAAAAGTCCAAATGTTAAAAAAATTTGAACCGGACCCAAAATGTCAAAAGGTAACATAGACATTTAAAGTTTCGAAAATTGCCGGATGTTACAAATTGAAGCATCGACTTTGTAGAACACACATCCTACTTTAAATGATTTGTAACCTAACAATAATTGTAACCTAACATAAATTCTTCTTTTAATGATTCCATAATATTTGTAACCTAACAATAATTAAATGTAAAGAGTCTTAATTTTTTTTAGCTTGTTAAATGAGGCCCAATGATATTTGCATGATTTCTAAGCGCAACTATAGCCACACTGATTACACAAAGTGGCCCGATACTTATTTTTTTAACAGGCAAAAAAAGTTGCATATAAATATAACCATAATCATTACCTCTTAAATATAGTTAACCACTTGCCTCCCTAGTCTTAGCAATTTCTTTTCAAACATCAAATAACAGTTTCATCCTCTAAATGTAGTCAACTTTCGATCTTTGATAAAAAAATATCAACAAATTGATAAAAAGAATGAACATTGTTAATCCTGTTCAATCACATAGATCGTATGTTTAATTTTTTTTGTTACTTGCATTCTTCATTATATGATTTCGATTTGAATGTAGCATTCTTGAAGTACGTAATATAAAACATTAAAAAAACACATAAAATGATAAGTCATTCACTTCGTGCGTACCTATTTTGGTCTTATCTTATTCTAAACCATTACAAACCTAAACTACCACATCTGCTAACTTGTTAAAAAAAATCAGTGTCATATATACTTTTAATGATCGATAGGAACAACTTCCAACTATGAAGGAGCAAAAATTAAGTGAATGGATGAAAGAAGTAGAAATACGTAATTTAAAAAAAATTATTAAATATAAATATGAGCCATTAACCTTTTTGGAGCATGAAAGATCAAAATAAACAAGTGTTTGTATGCTCAAGACTTTAATTATCATTAAAGAATAAAACAAATAGACATTTTGTCCTTTGTACATGATAAAAACACGTAAAAGACCAACCTATATGCCAAAGAAAGTATAAAGTTCTATTAAAAATATGTACAAGCATTTGAAGTTGGAATAAAGAGAATTACATTCTTATATGTTTCTTGAGGATAAAATAACAGGTAATCCAACATTTACATTGCTTGAAAATCATTTCCCTCTATTTATTATTATATTTCAACAATAAGATTAACAAACGGTGATGGTTTGTGCTCTCATGTTTGGTTCGTGCTTTACAGAAATACGCTCATAAAGGCACGTATGGTGGATGAATATCATCTTGGTTAGTTTTAAAAGTATATTTTTATTCATAATCACTTTAACTTGTTTCTCAAACGACTCACCTCTAACTACTTTTACTACAACCTTATAAGTTCCTTAAACACCAATACTCATGGAATGTTTACAAAACATCGTGAATGAATATTTATAAATTGGGTTCAGTTATAGGCAAAGATGCCATGATGCATATCTAGGATCACCTATTTAAAAAGGTTGTAACTAAATGATAATAGTATAAACCAAAGATGAATGGTCAAGTTGAAACTTCTCATCAATGTTATGTAGCTGAATAAGTATTTGTGTTTGTTCTTGATAATCCCTGCAGATTCCTTCTGAACTCTTGTTCCATTCTTCCAACATTTTACTTCCTGATATCCACATATATAGAATTCATACTAACCAATGTTGGTGTCACAAGAAAGACAACCATAAGCAATCAACATCTTATTATAGATTACAAAATCATCAGACCACTCTTTCTTCTTTTTCTTCGATCTTTGATGATGACTCCAACTCTCTTGCAAATTCCACATCACTGTTGTAGACAAACCTTGTGTGTTTTCCAGTAAACTTAGCAGTAACTTGTGCTTGGATTTACCAAACCCCATAGATGCACCAGACACATCAGAATCTTCACATGTCAGTACAGAGTTACATTCAGACACATCCAAATCTTGTGAAATTCACAGGGCCTTAAGATACCGTTGATAGTGTTTTTTAAAGAGATCCCTTTGTGGTATTACATTAAATAAATTACATGTTGGCCCCGTGAATAGAAAATATTAATGCTAAATTACGATACAAATATATTATTGAAATACTATAAACGATGTTTAATTTTTAATGGCATACAAATTTTAGAATATATCAGTTTGAACAAGAGTAAAATAACGTAACAATAAAATAAAAAATGTGTAACAACAAAACACACATAACATTTAGGTGACTTACAATAAGTTTGAATGTTTATAATACTTGAACCCTTGCAAAGATGAATTATTTTACGTTGGTTGTAAAAATGTAATACACAAATACATTCAACATTAGTCATTTCATTATAACCTCATGTAAAGGTTGCTATTATAGAACTACTATAAGCACATCAGAGAATTTTAAATAATAAAATACTAAATAATATTTTACATGAGTTGTTACAATTATCGCGTATTCATCTACATATCACATCAACCATGTATTTTGATATTTATGACCACGTGCAAATTACCATGTGCGTGTATATGTCTCATGAAAGTTACAACATTTGACTTGCCAGGCAGTTTCCAAAAGCATAATACATACTTTAGCAATAATATCAAAAGTCTTTAAAGTGGTTTAGCATAAGAGGTACAATTTCTATCATCCAAAAGTATTAAATAGATGCAACACATATAGTATATGGTCAGTTGGTTGACTCATGTGGATCAAGCTATTAATGTAAATATACGTAAATACAATTATCTACATTTTTCATTTTTTGTGACACAGGATTTTATCCTTTATTTTCATGAGAAAATCCTTTATTTTCATGAGAATTCTGC
>BQNB010049713.1:0-41906 GCA_026074375.1 Tanacetum coccineum | reverse complement strand
AACTTTGCCGAACCATAAATCAAAATCCGTCATTCATAAAAATATGAGGTTTTTGCCTCCGGAAAGAATTTTGAGTCTACTTTTCAAAAATGCAGGCATCACTGTCCAGGTGGACGAAGAGCCTGAGTGAAATTACTATTTTACCCTTCTATGTCAAAACATTTTGTTTTCTAAATATTACCTCCCCATGAAAACGCCCATAAATCAAAATCTATATATGCTATAAACATTAGACCACTTGGAGATGACGGCCCTAAGTGTCCTCTACAGGTAGCAACTTTGTATTTTAGAAAGTTAGTAAAAAAATATGATGTTATGTTCCATTTCCCAACTGAATACAAAAATTGACTAGATTTAGTAAATCGGCCATATCTCGCTCATCCGGAGGAGATACGGCTCTATCCAATTAACCACATATACCTTAAACCCACACCAACATTATTATCAAATTTTCCAGGTACCTTATTACCAAAAAATTCGTAATCAATCTGTTTTGCTACTGATGTAAAACAGTCCTATAAACCCCTTTATAACTCAATCCAAACCTCATTTTATTCTCTCTAAAACTTAACACAATGCCATAACTAATAGATTAACATCTTGGTAAACATAAAAACTCAATATTTCCATAATCCATCATCCATTTGCATGGTTCAACAACAAAAGAAAAATAAAAATAAAGAGATAATCTTACTAGGAGTTTATTTAGGCTAGAGAATCAAAAACACAAAACACCTTTCTCTTGATTGTTGGCTGATTCGGACCAAAGGACACCCAAAACCAAAGATCAAAGTGCTTCTAACCCTCTAAAATATCACTAATACTTGCCCTAACAAAACCCCAATCAACCCTAACCAAAACCCTTCAATAAAACACCAAGAACTTCTTCTAATCATCATGAAAATTCACCAAACTTTGCAAGGAGTTTTATAGTGATGTTGTGATGCTAGAAATAAGAAGAATTTTTTTGTAAGATGTTGGTGGTGGAGGTGGTTTACACAGCAGCCCACAAGGCCAAGGAGGAGGAGGTGGTTTATTTTAAAGATGGATGGTTTTCTTGTAGAAGTTGCATGTATGAAAAAATGAGATGATATAATTGTGTTTTATAGAAAAGTGAAGTGTATTTGTGTGTTGGAGTGGGTAACCGGCCATAGGGCCATAAATTGGGATTAATATGTTTTTTTTTATTTTTATTATAGGGTATTTAATTTAAGGTATAGTGTAAGTATTAAAATGTAGAAGGTAAGTTTTAATGTAAAACGCGAGGTTTAATCTAAAATTTTACGTAAACGCGAAACACAACGGAAAATGCCAATAATGAAAATTATAATCATCAGGGTGGTCTATGGAAATATTAAACCACTTAGGACACAAGGATGGATTAAAATCCTAAACACGGCTCACTCAAAGCTAGGAACGCGAACTTTTACCAAATCGGCTAGAAAGCTAAACTCATAATTTTGCTCAAAAGTAAAAATAGAAAATAAGTCAGGATTTAATATTGACCTGAAAACGTGAAATGTCACAGTTGGGACAAAATCCCTTTAACAATAAAATTCCCCGCATGGTAATTTGCAATGTCGGCAAACCATGGGGTACTAGAATCACCATGAAAAGATATCATTCCAAGGGTCTCGAGAGGAAATGTTTCATTAATTTCCTTTTTCTCGAGATCACCTTGATGAGGGTTCTCTAATCTAGACAAATGGTCGGCCGCGAGATTCTCTGCTCCTTTTTTATCACGAATAATGACATCGAATTCTTGGAGTAGGAGAATCCACCGGAGCAATCTTGGCTTAGCATCTTGCTTAGCAAGAAGATACTTTAGAGCCGAGTGGTCCGTATACACTATGGTCTTTGATAAGACTAAGTAAGGCCGGAATTTCTCGAAAGCATACACCACGGCTAATAATTCTTTTTCCGTAGTAGTGTAATGTGCTTGAGCATCCGTCATGGTCTTACTAGCATAGTGTATAGGCTGAAAATGTTTGGTCTTACGTTGCCCCAAGACTGCACCTACCGCGTAATCACTAGCGTCGCACATAATTTCAAATGGTAGGTCCCAATCGGGGGCAACTAAAATCGGGGCTTCGGTTAACTTTTTCTTAAGTATATTAAACGCTTCAATACATTCTTTCGAGAAAATAAACGGAGTTTCTTTTTCAAGAAGATGGGTCATCGGCCGGGCGATTTTAGAAAAATCTTGAATAAATCGACGATAGAACCCGGCGTGACCTAAAAAACTTCGAACGCCTTTGACGGAATGTTGGGATCTCAGATTTGATGATTACAAAACTACATATGCACAAATGAAGAAAGATGAAACAACAAGGACTTAATGTGAAAAATTAAGTTAGCTTTCTATATAAGCTAGGTTTTCTTGTAAACCCTCTATATAAAGGGTCATAGGCGTATGGTTTATAGCATCAATCATAGTTAGATCTCTCAAATGAGAGTCTAGATACATAAAGAAAACGTGTATATTATTAGTTAGCTTATTAGTTATTTTATAGTTTATTATTAGTATGAATAAAGAAAACCTTGTTCATAACATTGATGTTCTTATTTATTCCGCTGCATATTATGTTATTCAATGTTATTATATCCTAGATGGGCTAAACGATCTTCACAATTGGTATCAGAGCAGGTTGCTCTTGATATCTAGGGTTTATACAAGGTTTTTAGTGTCGTGTTTATGGTTCCTTTGGTACAAAATGATTTTTGGTGAATATTAGGGTTTTATTCACAAAACCCTAAATCTATAAAACTGACATTGTATTTGGTTTATGGGAGAAGAAAAGGCAGCATGTTCGTTCGTTGAAGGTTCTTTAAGATTTTAAAGGGTTCCTTTGGTAAAAGTTTCTGGTGGTTCGAGCTCTGAATGATAAAACAGCAGCTTGTGGTTTATGATGATTGACGGTCTTCTTTATTCGGTTCTAAGCAGCAGGTATATACACTTATTCGCTGCTTGTTATTATAAGGATAAAAACGTGGCTGCTATTGATGGAAACATTGACATGGTACTGCTTTATTTGTCTACTCAATTCTTATTATTGATTATCATAGTGCTGTTGTGTAACGTATTGATATGAGTTTGTATTACTGTGAGTGTATCATGATCCTGAAGGATCTGGTGATTTGTACACTGAATTGATTTTCTTTATTGTGCCTAAAATTCACAACCCTAACAAGAAACAGCAGGTATTGTGATGGTTAGGATTTCACTGAAGCAGGTATTAAAGGATGCGTGGTTTTAGCAGTCATGATTTGGAAAGGGATATGCTTTAATGTGGACACCCTAATTTTTAAGGATTGTTATTTTATTCCCATAATTAGTTCCTTATATGTCGTGGATTAGTTATGGATGCAATTATATTGGCTGAAACTTAGGAATTTCACATGCCAAATATACATGAGGGTGTCAGTTACTTTTGCTACAACTATGATGCCAACGAAGTAAAAAGGGATGTTAGTGCTGCTAATATTTATTCAGATTAATGACAAATTCGGGACAGATTAAGTGTCGCTACATGCTATGGGAGGAAGGAGTCATCATATCTGTGACAGTTTAGTAACAGTTTTGCGACAGATCTGTGACGATTTTGTGACTCTTATGAGGTGTCGTCTGGATACTTAAAAAAAATATTTTTTTTACAAAGTATCCTTAACAGTACTTATAAGTTAGTATTGCTGGTTGGACGTGGACGTGCATATGATACTAACAGATTAGGCTGTTTATTGAAAGTTCTGATTAGTGTTGCCAAGGTATTCATTAATACTGCCTGTTATAATTCGGTTAGTGCTGCCATAAGGGGTTAGTACTGCCAGGTATATTTCATCTATGATTAATACTGGTTTGTGGTTAATGTTGTTTGGGCTTCAAAGTTAATACTGCTCGTCTACACTTAGTGTTGTTTGCTTGCACTTAGTACTACCAGTTTATTTGTTGGATGTTTCTACTGCTAGCGTTAAAAGGCAGTTTGGTTAATATTGTTGGGCTTATTGTTAATACTGCTAGCTTTATCCAATGTTGGACAACAAACGCGTTTGGATCTCGGATAGAACTGTTTCTAACGACAGTTTATTCTTATTTATTTTATGGCTCGTTTTGGATTTATTGAAGAGGTGATTACGAAGAAAATTGAATATTGCTTATTTGATGTTGTAGTTGAGTTTCACAGATGCGTGTTCTTATTATATCCTCTGGTCAAGGATAACTTGTTCGTGCTTAAATGGTGTTGACGAAGACTTGCAAAATCTAGGAATGTGTAATTTTTCTTAGATGCTCAATGCTCAACATTTGCTAAAACTTAAATAGGATTTACGCTATTGTTGCTAATGTCTCATTTTATAGGATAATGCGGATTTTGTCAAGAGGTTGCGGTCTACTTATACTTTTCCATGTAGTATGAGTTCGATGTCACGTGGATAGTGCAATACATAAGACACAAGTTTGCGATAATCTACTTCTTCGTCAAATTCGTTATACTCAGTTTTCTTCATCAGTGATCACTACATAGAGCCTACAGAGTTCGAGATTCAAGAGATGTAAAACATAATTGTTTCAGGGGAAGCCTTATTGATTAAATGTTTAAACCAACTACATGCACCACTTGAGGGGAGTGTATTCAATTTGCATATCTACACAAGACCCCATTGGATGATTTACAAAAAGGGAAGAAGACCTACAAGAGATAAGGTTTTAGCAGCTTATTAGTTGGTGGCATATTAACACGTGTCCAAACTATACTATATAAATATAAAAAAATAATAATACGTAAATAATAAGGATAGCAATAAAAAAGGTAAAAAAAAAAAAAAAAAAAAGTTTGGTGGGGGGGGGGGGGGGGAGTATTTTTCCGTCGGGTTTCTAGAAAAATCGCTTTTAAAACCAAGCAACTAATCAAAAACCTCCCGGGACTTTTGTTGGGGAGGGTTTGTACCCCTCGGACGAGAAGTGAATGAAAATCTACGTTCAAGTAGTAAATCGAGCTTGAATGGCATAAAAGTTTTTGGGTTTGGTTTTCTAAATCTTCTAAAAGGGAAAGCATATAATAGGAAAACTAAACTTTTGGATTTAAACTACTTTTAAACTAATATTAATTTTAAGATTAAAAACTACAAGTTTATACTAAAATTGATCTAAAAGATATAAATGACGAAAATGCTTGCTAAGTGACGTGAAATGTTCATTAAGTGCGGGTTTAAGGTTTAACAAATTAAAATCCTTCGAAAACAAGTTTAAAGAAATTTAAATGACAAGTAAAGTAAAGTGCTTTTTAGAAAAATAAATGACAAGTATTTAAATTGCATTAAAAATAAATGACGGTATGTAAATTGGAAAAATTCTAATGATTAATAATTTTTTAAACCTTTTTTTAAACCCTCACCTAAATTCCAATTCACTAATCACTTTTAGCAAGCACAATAAACTACTACTTCACTAATCGATAACACATAAACTACAACAATCATAAGATCAAAACATAACATTTTTAGCTAATAATTCTAAACTACTAGTATTAAAAAGGGAAAAAGGGTAACCGAATGAAGAACCGCAATGATATAAAACCACCCGATCTTACAAACTTAATAAACAAATAAGTTTATCACTTTAAAGCTTTTACTTTACTAATTAGCTAATAAAGGTGTCAACTTTATCCACTAATTATTTTCATAAAAACTATAAAGATCAAAACCTTATTTATTTATCAACCTTATAAGACCCTTAAGCTCCGGCCTTAGATGTAGAAGGATGGGAAAAAGAAAATAAGACATGAAAAGTTAGAACAAAATAAGCTAATAAAAAGATGAAAACTTTAGATCTAAATCCACCCGAAACTAAGGTGTTCAATCAAGTGAACTCGGATCGGGTATATTTAAGGATTTAGATCTAAGAAAAATAAGCTAGAATTAAAAAAAACTAAATTTATGCTAAAATAAGCTAGAAATATAAGATCTATTATTTTTAGATCTAATCCACCCGAAACTAAGATGTTCAATCAAGTGAACGAGAGACGGGTATATTTAAGGATTAGATCTAAAAACAATAAGCTAGAAAAATAAGCACTCGAAAATAAGCTAAAATAAGCTCACTCGAAAAGCTCTAAATCAAAAACAATATAAAATAAGCTAGTCTAAATAAGCTATTGAAGAAGCTTATTAGAATATAAGCTTAAGAGATCGGATCCAAAAATAAGCTATAAGCATGACATATTAGAAAATAACAAAAGAAAAAAGTGAGTAGAAGAATAAGCATAAAAAGAAAAATAAGCATCAAAAAATAATAAGCATTAAATAAAAACCAACCTTAAACATCTTCATTAATAAGCTCAAAATCTTGATTACAATAAGCAAATAATAAGCTTAAAAAGCTTATACAATAAGCTAAAACAAAATTATACTACTCCTAAAAACTAACCTACACTAAAAAACACACTAAAATTTCACTCTCTAAAATTTCTCTCACTAAAATCTCACACCCCATTCCTCAGCTGCGTGTGATGTATTTATAGCCCAAAGTGGGTGAGGGCAATTTCGTCCTTTCAAGCCTCCATCCACTCATATTGCTGGATCTAGGGGTATTTTGGTCATTTTGCACTCCACCAACCGCCTCATTATTGCCCATGATTGGCACACGCCTACCTCGTACTGACTGCTACAGTACCTCGGACTGACACACGCCAGTGCCACGTGTCACCATCTGATTGGTCCAGCCGCCACCTGAACAGTACCTCGTACTGACGTGTACAGTACCTGGTACTGACGTGTACAGTACCTCGTACCTCGTACCTGCCACCTGTACAATCTGACACACAATCATTAGAAGCGCCACGTGTCACCACCTGAGTGGTGCCACGTGGCATTTTCACTGTTCACCCACCGTTGGTCAACCGCCGGTCAACCGCCGTCGGACCACCGGTCAACGGTGGTCAACGACGGTGGTCAACGGCGGTCAACACCGCCGGACCACCGGTCAACGGCGGCGGTCAACGACGGTCAACGGTGGCGGACCACCGTTGACCACCGCCGGACCACCGGTCAATTGGTGGGCCGGGTCGGGTATTGGGCCGGGTCGAGTCGGGTATTGGGCCGGGTCTGGTCGGGTATTGGGCCGGGTCTGGTCGGGTCATGGGCCGGGTCGTGGGTCGGGTCGGGTCATGAATCGGGTCGAAAGGGGAATAAATCCCTCCAAGGATCGAACCAAGGACCTCTTGATATGAGGCTATGCAAACACAGCTTACCGCTGTGCCAAGCATAGCTTCAATAATCTATATGCAAAATTTAATATATAACCTCATTTTTGGCTTGGTCTGGTCATTTATAACTAAAGGTTCAAACAGGGACGAAAAAGGTTCAAAATAAAAAGGTTTAAATATAAAAGGCCGGTACCGTCGGACTCGTTTTTTCGTGCTCTTTCCAATGGTGTGATCGAGGAATATTCACGACTTCGTTTGGACCTCGATAAATGTGAAAACGTCGTCGAAAGTCACCCGAAAATTACCGTTTTTGCTTCGTTTTCAATCCTTTTTACCTGTAAGACATAAAAACACAATACAAACATATTTGCAACATAATTATCTATATTTTAGTGTTTTTAGTCCTTTTATAAGTGGTTTACCCTGGGTACAAAAAAGTATATTTTAGCCAATATCAAATCCCCCCACACAAAACCATGCTTTATTGCTTGGTCCGTCACTCAATGTAAATAAAACAGTACCTGAAAATAAATAACATAACCCCTTTTTAACTTATGAAACCGCCCTCACAATCAAACAAGAACAGAAAAGGTTCCATCAAAGTCAAAAAATCTTCAATTCGCAAGCCACACCCCGTTTAACCACTATTAAATAATAAAACAAAGATAAAATTTTTATAAAATTTATTTTAAAAGGCTTAAGAATAGGAGTTTTGATCCATCCTTGACTTTTCACAATCCCCAAACTAAGCTTAAACAACGTGAAATCACTCTAAGTTACTATAAGGATGCCTAACACTACTCATATTTGTAACTTGTAAACTTTTCACTCCCGAAAATTATTATTTATTAAGTGAATGTGCATTATCGAATTTCCAACACATGGATCAACGTTTATGCAAAAAACTATGCTTCATCACGTTCCACCCGAGAAGATTGATTTGAAGGTGAGATCATCCCATGTAGCGTTTTCGTCTCGGCACATCCCAAACCTCAATCGGCTAAGTGACCAGCTTTTGACACCACACGGAGAACTAGTATCGTGACGCACGGGTGACCTTCGGTTTCAAAATCTCTAAGGTTTTCCGTTACACATATCTTATTTGAAAAATCACAATCATAAAACGAATTAGTCTTAGTGCAAAAGCATATTTAAATTTAATAAAAATAATTTTCCACTTATTAAGCAACATAAACTATTAAACCTCGGTCCTTTAGAAGGCTACAACATCGGCCACGCTCCACATCGACGTAGCAAACATATTTCGAACCATGGATTATTAATCATTATTTTATTATTTTTATTCTTTCCTAATGAATAATTTTTTTTTTTTGCTATAATCATAATATATCACCGGTGCCTTTTATCTCGAAGCCACATCGATAGCGAGTCGACAAGAGGTTATTCTACTTATTATGACACCGGCCCCCACCTTATATGAAGACTTCAACATCGGCCACGCCTCCGACACGATGAAGTAATCTGGCGAAGATATTTATTCTTACTTTTTTAATCTTTTATTTATTATATGCAACCGTCGTACTTCGTAAATGACACAAATGGCAAGTTTTGAAATCTTTAATTCGAGTTGGGAACTTATTATGATAATACCTTAATTGAAGGTATTATTTGTTGGTGTTCTTTTACCAATTTTGTTTATTTTTAAAGTTGAAAGAGCAAATATTTTTGTATTTTTGTTTTTAATCTTCTATTTATACTAAAAAGAAAAGAAAATATTTTTTACTTTTTATTTATTTATTTATTTTTTTATTTTCTTAAAAGCGTAACTTTCGAAAACGAAAGGTTCTTCAAAACATGATCAACAAACTTCAAACAATAGAATCTTAATCACAAATCCCTGGCAACGGCGCCAAAAATTTGATACGGCTTTTTATAATATATAATATATAATACGATGGAAAATAACTAATTTACCCTTGAGGACAAAGGTGAAAAGAAAATTCTTTAAAATATATATAATATAATATAATACGTATCTTAACCGGGAAGTATGATTCCCCGGGTCGTTTCCCCAACGACTTGTGAAATTGAGACCACGTTTGATGCTTGGACACTGATTTGAATAGGATATAAAGTTTGGTTTGATTTTCTACTTCAACAAATTAAAATAAGCAAATGAAAACAAATAAGAATGAAAACAAACAACGGGAATTTAAATTTTAACTAAAAACGCAAAACGGGAACCATAAACGGAAGCTACAAACCCTAAATTTATAAAATTAAACCTAAATTGAGTTTTTCTTTCTAAATGGACTCTATTTGACTAAAAAGTAAGTTTAAAGAAAACTAAAACAAAAACGGAGTTAAAATGAGAGTTAAAACACGAAAAACGAGAATGAGAACGAATCCCGTTCTTAAGAAAACAAAATTTTGCAATTTAAACCCTACGAAAGCCAAACTAAGTTTCCTATGAACTTTAGGATAAAAGAAAATTTTCTAAAAAAGATTTATATTTTTTGATTATTTTTCTATTTTTTATGATTTTTTAAAGTTTTAATGAAAATAAATGATTAAAAATACTAAATTAACTCTAAAAATTCTAGAAAAATGACAGAAAATAGCTTGAACTATCTAAATCCTAGGAAGAATAAGACCGAGATTAAAGCTTATAAAATAAGCCACGAAATAAGCTTAACGGGTTATTGGGCTTATAAAGCCAAAACGTGTATAAAAGATTACTTGTGCAAGGGTCTTATGAAAAAGACCCAAGGGCATAGCGGTAAGAAGTGGGAGGGTGTGTGTATAAAAAGGTTGAGGTGTTGAGGTCGGGGGTTCGAGTCTTGCTCACCTCCGACTTCCACTTCCCTTTTTTTGGGTTTTTTATGAAAAACTTAAAGAACAAAAGTTGTAGAGGACAACTTTTGTATCAACTTTAATAAAAGCACTGGTATGTGTTTAATTACACACACCTTTTACCTTTAAAAACGAGCTAAAATAACCAAAAACGGACTTAAAATGCCAAATATACGCTTGTTTTGCTAATTGTATTGTGCAGGAGCGGATAACTAAGAAAAGGACGAAAAACGAAGCCAAATCGACAAAACCGGACTCGGAATGGAAAAGCAGGAAAAAGACAAAGTCAAAGTCCAAGCCCAAGCCTGAAAAAGTCAACAGAAAGTCAACCCAAGTCAACCCCGAAGCCAAAAAGTCAAGAAAATTAAGTTTAGGGACTAAACTTGTAAATCCCTAAACTTATATTTAAAGAAGAAAAGAAGGAAATAAAGACAAGGGCCAAGCTGCCAATTTGGCAAAGTTATACCACAAGGGGCAAAACTGCCAAAGTCAAATACTTACACACCACAAGGACGTGTACTGTAATTGAAGATATAACCCTTGGGGGGTTATATTGCCAAGTCCCCAAAACATTTAAAACATAAGGACGAGTGGTGCAAAGGTATAAGTAACCATGAGGGGCCATTATTGCCAACTTCCCAAAACTTCACCCAACTTTTAAAACACTGTATATCCCCTTCGTGTGTTCCCGCCCTTTTTCCCCCCAACACAACTCACGGGTCCTCTTCCCCCCTTTTATCCCATAACCCCAACTAAACCCATGGATTTTAAGCCTTTTCCCCCTCCACTACCACCTCACCCAAGACAGATTGCCATGGTGGCAATCTCACCAAAAACGAAGTAAAAGAATGGTCAAGATCATGTTTGAAGAAGCACAAGATAAAATCTAGGGCTGGCATTTGAATGTGGAAGTCACTCACACAACAAGCACACCTCATTTCTGTGTCTACAAGGAAACACAACAAGAAGAAAGGAGGAAAAAGACAAAAGACATAAACCCTAGCTCGTATTTTCCTATATAAAGCATTGTAAGCCCATAGTGGCAGAAGTAGTTGAAGTGTAGTTTTAAATAGTTTTTAGTGTTTTAAGTTTGAGTTTTTCAGTTAAAAGTTTTTCATGTACTTGTACTCCATTTCTTTTAATGAAAATTAAGTTAAGTTGATTTTACTCATTGTGTTTCTAAGTTACTTGTTTTACTTTTTCTATATCATATAATCTGTTTATAAACATTTTTCACAAAACTTTAAGGAAAATTCACAAAAAAGAGACAAAGTTACTGTGTGAGCAAGCATGGATGAATAGGCTATATTGGAAGGCTTATTGGGTTTTTGCTTAGTCTTAGCTTATTTATAAGCTGTGGGTAGGAATTTTAGAGCTTAATAGGTTTCCAAAACCCTGTTTTGAGCAAGGGTTAAAGGTAAATTTTCTTTTAAATTTTGCTTATTACTGTAGCAATAGCTTATTTAGCTTATTTTTCAGCTTATTAATGTCTTTTTATGCTTATTAGTGTTTAATTATGCTAAAGTATGCTTTTAATGCTTTTCATTTCATTCTCATGCAATTTGGTGAAAGCTGCCTAGTATAGCTATTTCTGTCCTAGCTTATTGCCATTTTTAAGTGCTTATTTTTAGAGCTTTTTACTTGTTATTGCTTATTAGTGCTTAGTGGTGGTAGTTTTTACAAAATTTTAAGTTTAAAATAGCTCTTGTGTGTTTTTAAGTAATTATTAAGAAATTAAAGGGGTGTTTGGGTTAAGAACAAAAACGGGTCAAAAAATGTTTTTTATGGGTTGTGGTCTCAAGCTAGTTTTAGCTTAAGTATTAAGCTGGTTTTAAGCTGGTGCTTGAGTAGTGTTAGTGTTTCAAAAATTTCAGTTAAACTTAGCTTTTATAGTTTTTTTTATCACTTCTCAAAAATTAAAGGAGTGTTTGGGTTAACTACAAAAACGGGTCAAAAATGTTTTGTATGGGTTGTGGTCACAAAGTTAGTTTTAGTCCAAGTTTCTAAGCTCATTTGAGTCTGTTTTAGAAAGTTTTTTTTAGTTCAAATTTGTTTTCCAAGTTTGTCTAAATCATTCTTTTGAAACTGTGGTGCTTTAAAAAAGCTACAAGAGCTTATTTCATAAGCTCTTGTAATCTTGGTAGTTAGTGTCAAAAAGTTGTGTTTTTATGAGTTTAAAACAAGCTGTCAACACCCTTTGTGTCATTTGACTTGTAAGTCAAAACAGCCCAAGAGTTTAAGTGACAGTTTTTAAAAAAAAAAAAACTAAAAGCCCTTTTAACTCCCCTAAATTCAGCAGGTTTAAAAGTGTTTTAGAAGCTCAAAATTTGTGCACAAATCCATTAGCTAGAGTACTTTAGCTGTTTCAACTTATCTTTTAAATTTAAGCTTATTTGACAGCTTTTAAAAAGCTGTCAATATAAGCCCTTGTTTTAGCACTTAATCTCCCCTGGTGCAAAGGGGTGATTTTCAGCTTCTTTTTCTTAGCTTTTTAGTTAACTCAAGCCCAAGATTTTGGCTTATTTTGTGAGCCCATAAGCTCCTTAATAAGCCCTCTAAATCTCAACCCTTGAAAAGCTCTTTAGCTAGCTTATTCTTAATCCCAAAGTTGCCTTTTCACTGTTTTAGCTTAAGCTCTAGTGTAGGAGTTTCTTATTTACTCTCTTTGGCTTATTCAGCTTATTTCATAAGCTAATTTGAACTCTTAATTGCTTATTAGGATGGTGTAGTTAGTTGTGTTTTGCTTATTTGCCTTTTCCATAGCTTCCTTAGTGTTGACAGTTAAGCTTTTTGGCCTTAAGCTTATTTTTAGCATGCTGTCAAACATAAGCTCTTTCAGCTTATTGAGTTTTAGCACTTAGCCTTTTACTGCTTATTTAGTTTAGGATTAAGCCCCCCTTTTTAGCCTAGTTGTCCAAGTCTTAGCTTATTTGTCCCAAAATCCAAATGACTTAGTAGTTTTAGCTTTAAGCTTATTTTAAGCATTCTGTCGTTTTAAAAGCTGTTTTAAAGCTTATTTATAGCTTTTCAGAAAAAGTTGTAGTTGAGAAAGTTGTTAAGCCCCACGAGCTTAACAACTTTGCTTTACAAAGTTTTTCCAAAAAAAAGGAGACAAGGGGTTACCCGGGTGAGCAAGACTCGAACCCGGGTCTCAACCCTCGTAACACTTTCTTTACAACCCAACAATTACCGCTGCGCCTTGGGGTATTTTTCGTTATAGTCCCAATGGGTCCTTGGTTTTATATAACATTTTTGGGCCTTTCTAGTGTATAAGCTGTGTACAGCTTATTTAGAGCTTATTCATAAGCTAATTTTTCGTTTCTTATTTTTCGTAGGCTTATCATAGTATAAAGTATTTTTAGTAAAAATTTCAGAATTTTTCAAAGTCATTTAATATTTTTTATAATTTAATTTAGTTAAAAGTTTTAAAAATTCATAAAAAATACAAAAATTATCAAAAAAATATTTTTCTTTTTTAGAAAATTTTATTTAGTCATATAGTTTGTAGGAAAAATATAAAAAATTTCGTAGGGTCATTTTTATAACTTTTTGCTTTTTAAAGAACGGGTCCGGGTGCGGTTTTTGTCTTGACTCGTTTTTGGGTCAAACGAACTCCGTTTTTAGTCTAGTCTTTTTCATTCTTCGTTATTTGTTCCCTAGAGTAGTTTAGAAGCAAAAATTTCTTCGTAGGGTTAATTTTAAAGATTTTAGGTTTTTCCCCCTTTGTTCGGGATTCGTGCTCTCGTTTTCTAGCTTAATTTCATAATTTTTAGGTTTTTCTTAAACGTTTTTATTTGTTATTGCTTAATTTAACTTCCTGCACTCTCAAATCATTTCTCTCCTTCCAACTCAAATCTTCGACTGTATCGATTTTCCAGCACAGCCTCATTGGGGAATTAACGACCCGGGAATAATTCTATACTACTTCTCGGTTTTATTGACTTTGTTTCTAGACTATTCTTACTATATATATTCTATATTTTATTATATATTATATATATTTTAAGGTGTAGTTTGGACGGATCAATTTTTGGCGCCGTTGCCGGGGAGGCTGTGAAACCGTCTATCGTTGCGTTTGGCATTTGTGTTTGAAGCTGTGAATATTTTTATATAAAAAAATAAAAAAAAGTACAAAAATATTTTCATTTTCTTTTAGTATAATTATCATTTAAAAAAAATTTTAAAAAAAGAAAACCAAAAAGATAAAAACATTGTCTTTAATTATCAATAAAATTCACAAATTGGTAAAATACCAAAATATAATATTCTCAACTGAGGTATTATCATAATAACTTCCGGTGAACTTGTTGGTTCCCAACTCGAACAAAAGATTTAAAAACTTGCCATTTGTGTCTCTTACGACGTAACCTAAAAAAAAACTCATTTGTGAGAATGTGTTTTCGGATCATAGGGAGGCCACGGGACCATCTCCGGGCGTAGTCTCGCTCTACATGTTAATTGTATTTTAAACAGATGAAGAACAATATATTCTTGTTATTTCTTTGTCATCGAATCGAAATGTGCTGGGCTACTATCAACGCCAAATCTTCCTTACGGCATGTTCTTGACTCGTCTCTATCGACACGTCATGGAACATTATCCTTATCTTGACAATGGCATTTACAATGTCGTTGATCGAGTCATGCGCCCACTCGCTCTAAAACAAACCTGAAAACCCCAAAGTGATCGTGGAAAAGCCGGTCACTCTGTCTCGTCAACATCCGCCCATCATAACTATGTATCTTCATCTCACCAATTAGATGATGATGAGGATCATGGTGCTTCTCGTGCTAGTACCCCATCTCCTACAACCTATCTAAACTCTCTCGAACCACTTAACTACCAACAATACGATATTCCCACCTCTTCTCAACAAAATGATGATTTTCTCTTTCGTGAACGATCAAACCGAACTTGCTCAAATCAAACACTCAACAAATTCATAAGGGAACTTAGAGGTGGATTCAAAATCATTTTGGCAAGGCATTACGAGGATGTTTCGAGAAGAAAAGACATATAGATGTTATAATGATGATTAGCTGGTATAGAAATATCTTGTGTAACACGTTTTTGTGTGGAACTTATGCTTTGTTTAATTACTTTTTGTGATAGATGCAATACAGACTTAGTCGGAAGGATGTGAACTTGTTTAGCTTTCTTAGAACATCTCATTATTATGTGCTATTAGTATGATCTTTGTGTTTATCTTTATTTCATATATCCTTACAAATTTCATGCATATATGATATACTTGTTTCATGCACATATATGTTCACATAGGACTTGCTGCAAATGATAACAAAACAAATACCTTTATTACAATATTAGCAATAAAAATTTTTTGAGTTGTTTTGAAAAAGCTTTATATGGTGGCCCCCTTATATAATAGGGTTGGTCCACCTTATAATTAAAGGGTGCCATGCACCATAATTAAGGGGGCCGGCCATACAGTTCACGGGTTTTACTATTTCTTTCTACTTTTTGACTCTCTTTTACCTAGCCTCAGCTATCCTTACCTAGAAAACTCGAACATCTTTTGGAAATCCTTAAACTAATTCAAATTCATTCCATTTCCAAACTATTCTCCTCTAATAAATTCCCTCCAAATGTTTACAACATTCATCAATCTTCTTCGATTCATCGCGCTATCGAACCCACCATAAACTCTTATGGCATCCACTAGAGCTTCTATTTCTAAAGCTTCCAAAAGACTAAAATTCAACATCATTCCACCAAAAAAATTATTTGTGGATTTTTTATCTAAGATAACACTAAAACATTCCTCACCCAACATAAAACATCCCATTCACCTAGGGCTCCAAATGTACTTCAAAAACACCATCAACTAAAGATTTTACTGCTCTCGTCCTCCATTGCTACTACCCAATTTCACCAACCTCCTCTACTTCACCATCAACATAATGTTACTTGAACTTACCAATATTTCTCCTCCGCACAAGTGTTCCTCCTCCACCTCCAATTCAAGAAAGAGGATCAATGGCATACTCTCACCCTTTCACCAATTACTCAACTTGATGTTCAATTTAATACTCCATCACCCTCTCCACCTCTCTTTGGTCATTTCATTCCTTGGAACCTTCTTGAAGCTCATGGAGATTCATGCTTGTGTTGCATTCACAACCATACTCTTATCTTTGGATTAAGAGATGAGCTCCAATATATGTTTTCTTACATAGAACACATGCTTTCACAACCTCCTATTCCAAACACTCCACCACCATCAATCTCTCCAAACTAAACATACTCTATGTTTAGTTACTCATGTTTCAAATAATTTTCAACCAAACCTTTTGCAAGCAAGTCCTATGGAATTCTAGGAATATTAGGACATTTGTAGTTTAATTTTATGTATGTTGTATTAATATGCTTCAAGCATATTATTTAAAATTTGATGTATGCATGATTGTGTTTTATGCATGATTGTGTTTTATGCATAATTTTTATGTTTAGTGAATGATCTTTAGTATTATGCTTTTAAAGATGCACTTGCTTGTCTCTAAATTTTTATTTGGTTGAATGACTCCTAACTTTATAAGTTGAGTCTACTTGATATATATATATATATATATATATATATACACACACACACTTATGTTTGTTAGCTTACACAAATGACATGACACTTGTTAAGCATTATAAACATGTTTTCATATTTTTCCTTTCTTTGTTATATGTTAGATAACGTTGGTTGTCGTTCTTCTAACTTGTTTTTTTTTGTTTGTTATGTTTTTTTTTTTTTTTTCTTTTTTTTGTTATTTTTTGTTTTTGTTTTGATTTTTTTTTTGTGTGTTTTGTTTGTTTTTGTTGTGCTTGTTTGTTTTTTTTTTTTTTGTGTGTTGTTTTGTTTTTATGGTTTTTTGTGTGTTTTGTTTTTGGTTTTTTTGTAGGGCCTTGCAAAAAGTTACCATAGCTCGATTCCTTGGTGCCCTCAAACAAGAGGGAGCACACATCAAGAAGGAGCCATTTTCCATCGACTTTTCACATATTCATTGACGAAGCCTTTTTGATTCTACAAAAAGGGGGAGAAATAGAAATAAAACTCACTAAATACTTGTTTAAATATAATTTTACATTTAATGAGTTTAGATTTTGTAATCATCAAAAAGGGGGAGATTGTTGATAGAAATAATGCCTAAAAACGTTATTAATATTTTTCGACCTCTCTACGTTTTGATAATCACAAAATGTAAAAACGATTAATGAAAAATTATTCGTAAACAAGTAATTAGTAGTAAATTTTCATTTTGAAAATTTAATCACTTAAAGGTATGAATAAACATATGCTTAATGCATTTCATGATCAAAAGAATTTTTATTCAACCTCACATTTTTTATAAAAATGTCACAAACATTTTTATATCTTTTACAAAACATTTTTAGATTTAAAAGAAATGTTTTATTCAAATAAATATTTTGAATTCAAATTTTCTACCTAAAAACGGCTAGAAATGTTCTAGAAAACACCTCGCCCAGAAAAGACAAAAAGGGAGCTTTTGAAGCTGGGCGGGCCCCTTAATTATAAGGGCGATCCCCTTAATTATTAAGGGGACCAGCACCCTATTTAAGGGGACCGCCCAGACAAATTGTCAGACCATTTTGCCTATAAATACTGGACTGTTCCCCACTAATTTTCTTACCTTTTGCACACACTTTCTTTCGGTTCTAAATCAGTTTATACTCTCCTATAATCCTTTGATCATTTAATCATAAAGTTTTGTTTCCAAGTGATCCAAGATTAATTCCTCAAGTGCAAGAGAAGGATACTTCTTATCATCAAGTTAAGAAGTGTTATAGTATAGTTGGTATAGTTGTGTAGTTGTGTTATATCTTGTAAATCATTTGTGTATATTGTGAAGGTGTGTATTGTAGTTGTGTATAATAGTTAGATTGTGGTGCTTATTGTAAGTATAGTTAGATCGGGGTGATCTTTGTAAGTAGTGTTAGATTGGTGTGATCGTAGTAGTGTCTAGGCATAGTGAAGTTGTGAAGCGTAGTGAAGTTGTGAAGCGAAGTGAAGTAGTGAAGCAAAGAGAAGTCATGAAATGAAGCAAAGTTGTGAGTTGTTGTAAAGTGGTGTGATTAGCATACAAGAGTTGTGATAGATTGGTTCTAGCTAGGATTAGAACTCGACATTTCGCTTAGTGTCAAAAATTGGTGTAAGCAAAGTTGTGTATGATTTTCTCCGCCTAAAGGGAGTTTGTTGACATAGTGAAAAGAACTCTCGAGTTTGGTGCTCGGGGAGTGAAGTAGGGCGAAGAGGTGCTTCGTTACCGAACCATTATAAATCCTTGTGTTGTGGTTTGATCTTTCTAACTCTTATCTCTTGTCTTTCATATTTACTTGTCATTTACTTACTTACTTGTATTGTTCATATTGTGCACATATTGAGATCACATAAAGTCGAATCTAAGTTTTTATAAACAAACATAACTTTTAATTAAAAAGCGGTAAACTATTCAACCCCCCTTCTAGTTTTCTACGATTGATATCAAGAGCCATGTCAAACAAGATTTTTAAAATAAACTGTATTTTAAAACTTGAATCGATCTATGGAATCGAAAAAATATTTAGAAGGGCAATCTATGCAAAGACCACCACTATTTGAAAGTGATGGATTTATTTATTAGATAAATAGATTCGAAACTTATGTGAAATCAAAAGATCTAGATCTTTGGCATGCTATTACCTATGGTGATTTTCCTCCGATTCAAAATAATCCCGAAACTAAAAAGGATGTAATTGTACCTCTTGATAAACAAAACGATGATCTTACACAGAAACTTGCTAAAAATAATGAAACTAAAATGGTGATTTATAATGCTTTACTACGTAAAGAAAATGAGAGAATTTTTATGTGTAAAACCGCAAAAGAAATTTGGGATACTTTATTAATCACTCACCAAGGTGATAGTCAAGTCAAAGATAATAAAATAGATCTTTTTGTTCAACAATATGAACAATTTACGATTCCGGAAGAGGAATCGATAGATAATGCTTTTGCTAGATTTAACACTATTATTACTAGTCTAAAATCACTTAATGAAGGTTATTCTAGCAAAAATTATGTTAGGAAATTTCTTAGGGCACTTCATCCTAAATAGCGCGAGAGTATTTCTAGGTGTTGGTTTACTAGTGTAGTTGTAGGTTAATTAATGAAAAAGCTGTATTTTGTACCTATTTTGTATCATTAGTATGAATGAATTAAATGGGTGATCAGTTTATGGCAATTGGTTTATCAGTTTATGTTTTTGGTTTATCAGTTTATGTTAAGAAATGGCTTATTAGTTGTTTGTATGAATGAAGGAAAGGAAATTATAGCAATTTAGGACTAACATATTGTATAACCTTGAACCAATAACTTCTATATGCCATATACTTATTTACCATATGCCATATTATGCAGAACCAAACATACTTTACAATATGCCATAAGCAAGTAACTAAAGACCTTGTATATGTTGAGAATAATTGTAGCATAACCTAGCACTTCTATATCGTATGCAGAACCAAAAACTTTTAAATGCAGAAACATAACTTGAAAAAACATATGCAGAACCAAACACTTTTATATGCAGACAAAAATGATGGTTTGGTTTGTATGAATGAATGAATGAAAATTGCAGCAGTTTAGGACTAACATAAGTTATAACTGTGAACCAAACACTTCTATATGCCATATACTTATTTACCATATGCCATATTGTGCAAAACCAAACACTCCTTAACAATATGCCATAAGTAGATTCAAAGACTTCTAAATGCAGAAACATATACATAAACATATACATAAACATAGCTTTAAAAACATATGCATATCCAAACACTTTTATATGCAGACAAAAATGATGTTTGTAGATAGGGGTGTCAAAAAGGCCGACCCGACCCGGACCCAAACCCGAATAAGCATATTCGGGTCGGGTTAGTCAGGTCCAAAATCTTATTCGGGTCATTCGGGTCAACCCGCGTAACCCGAATACTAAATAAGGTCGGGTATCGGGTTGAAATGTTTTGGCTAACTCGGGTTCGGGTCGACCCGATTGACCCGAATAAGGATTTTTTTTTAAAATATAAATTTCATAAATTGTCTATTTAAAGGAGTAAAAAAAATATTTTTTTACATTTCACTCATATTCAGGTTAACCCGAACCCGAATTGACCTAAACCTGAGTAACCCGAATTCAAATAAGGTCAAGTTCGGGTATGGAATTTTTAGTCTTGACCCGACCCGAATGGACCCGAACCCGACCAACCCGACCCGACTGACATTCCTAGTTGCAGAACTATGGCATGTAGAACCTTGAACACTTCTATATCCAGAATCATGATTGGCTATAACTATATCTAACACTTGTATTGCCAAAAAAAATTTCTATAGCTAAACTTGTAAAGCATATGCGGACCATTGACATATGCAGAAGCAACAACTTGTATACCAAATACTTGAATACCAAACACAAAATTCATAAAATACCTGCAAATATGCAATGTAATAGTCAAATAATAGTCACATATGGCATTACTAATGGGAGTGAAAATATAAAAGATTAATTGTTAGATCAACTTAACTATCCATATACAACCCATACATACACTAATACCACCCAAAAGATCAAATTTGTTTCAACTACAACATAAGATATACATAAAGTGTTCCACAAAAGCTAGTCACACATACTGCTCCTACACTATGTTCTTTTTTCCTTTTTGCCAACATATGTACTTGCTCATTCACCATCAGTTGGTTTTATTATTCCAAAACTCTTGTTAGCAATACAAGCCCACGTATGAACTGCTGCAAGCCCTATTATGCAATTCCTTATTGGTACATGGCTTTTAGCGGGAGATTGTTTACTTGAAACCTTCACAGCTAGAACATTAAGAGTTTTGGATCTAGAACTTTTTCTAGCTTGTAGATCTTAGAGCTGAAACTTTTTTTAGCTTGATGAGTTTTGGATCTTGAACCTGTTTTAGAGCTTGAATCTGGAAGTTTGAGCTGGAAATTTTAGAGCTTGAACTTGTTTTAGCTTGAAAAAGCTTGCATCTCGAACCTGTATTGGAGCTTAAACATGGAAGTTGAAAGCTGGAAGTTTTGGAGCTTGAACATGTTTTAGCTTGAAAAAGCTTGGATCTTCAACCTGTTTTGGAGCTTGAACTTGGAAGTTTTATGCCTTGAACCAGTTTTTTTAGCAAAAAGACTACTAGCCCTAACATATTTTGATGGAAGTGGAAAAAAAGAATTTGGTCATCAGAACTCGAATCCTCATCAGAATTAGTTGACAAATACCATGAACACATCTCTGATTTTGAACTAGTTGTAGATTTAGAGGTATATTTTTTAACTGCGTTTTGTTTTCAGAGCTTGTCTCAACAGCTTCAGTGCTTATGCTTGTGTCAACAGTTTTAGTGCCTGTGTCAATAGTTTCAGTGCTTGTCTCAACAGCTTCAGTGCTTGTATCAAACTTAATTATTATGACTTCTGCAACAAACATTACACCAATGTAACCTCAATGTAACCTAAATGCTTGCTGACATACATATGCTAAAGCCAAACACTCCATACAAAGTATACCAAAGTCTATCTTTTTAACTTTCTCTATAATGTTATTGATCCTAATGTTATTCTAATGTAACCTAAATGCTATTGATCCTCTATGTAACCTAAATGCTGTTCATCCTCTAACAAGAATGTAACCTTAATGTTATTCCAGTGTAGAACAATGTAACCTCTAATCAGCTTAAGAATATCATATACAACATCAACAATTCATAACTAAGCTTAATTGACTAAGATTAAATATTTAATACACAATGTAGCTAAAAATTGAGATTTAATACACAATGGTTCTAGGCAATCTAGCTACTACTTATGGTTATTTAGAGCGCCAAAAGAAGTAATTAACTCGTTGGAAAAAATTCGTTGTCGTTTTTTAGGCTTCAAAGAGGGTGAAAAGGGTATCGTTTGGGTTATGTGGAAATCAATCCTTTCCAGCTTTGATAAAGGTGGCTTGGGTGTTGGTAGTATACACACCAAAAACTTGAGTCTTCTTGCCAAGTGTAGGTGGCGTTATTACACCGAATGTGATGCTCTTTGACGTAAAGTAATTTGCAATTTATACGGTCACGCTGGAGGGATTTTATCAAATGAGGAAAGGGGTTGTAAAAAAGTGGTATGGGCTAGCATTTTGAGTGCGGGGTCCGTAATTAACAACATGAGAATTCCGTTTAATAGCCCGTTTATTAGAAAAGTTAGGAATGGCGAAAGTATTCTTTTCTAGAAGGAAAGATGGCTAGACGTTGGCCCGATTCTTATGGAACGTTTTCCTCGCTTATATGCTCTTGAGTCTAACAAGGATTTTTCTCTTTGAGATCGATGTGCGGCTTACGGACGTGGGTGGTGGAGAGATTGTGCGGAATGGTGTCCCAGGTGAGCCCCTCTTTATTCAAAAGCCATTATTTGATTAGCCATAGATTATATTCGTTGGGGGGCGGGGCTTTGTGTATATCTCTTTTGGGTTGGTTCGAGTTGATTGGTAAGATTTGCTGCTGAATTCTGGAAATGCTTTCATAGTGAAGCATTAGTCCAAGATGATTGATGACATCACCCTGGGGGAAACAATTTGGGTAAAACGCACCAATGGACCCCTTTAATACCTAGGAAGATTAACATTTTTATTTGGAGATTGGCTCTCAATAGGTTGCCTCTGTTAATAAATCTGGATGATCAGGGCTTCACGACATTCCTTCACGTTCTCTGCATGTGGGACAATATATTGTATAAGGACTTAATACTGGTAGTTTAAACAGTTAAGACTGTAGTATTAGTTAGTTCTCAGCAGTACTAAGTTAAGTCGATGGCTAAGTACTAAGTTAAGTCTGGCAGTACTATAGTTAGTACTGGTCGAGTGGCAGTACTATAGTTAGTACTTGGTTGTTATTTAGTTACAGTCTGTTTATGTAACGAATAGTGTAATAGTTTATCCTTAGAGATATTTTAGGAGAAATCTTAGGAAAGGATATGCATTATCCTTTCACACGTTTTGTATAGCCTTTTAGGGTTTCCTTGTGTAATAAAAGGAACCCTACGGCATAGAGTTTCTATATAACGAATAGAAGCCATGAACGATTAATAGAAAATCTATAGCATAGTTAGTATTTATTGTGTTCTTTCTTAATCTTGTGTTAAGATTCGCTCATCAATTTAACACTTGATATTCGTAGTCAATGTCTCTCACATAGTTTATTTGGATTTATTCAAGTTAACTATTGTCTTACAAAGGCTATATAGATCCAACACAAGGACCTACAAGTGATATCAAAGCCAAAAGAGGGACTCTAAGTAAGAAGAATCACTAGAACCACAAACAAACACTCTCTTTCAGATCCTTACAAAATGTCTTCAACCTGTTAATCACTGAGTTCTCTCAACTCTCAGTGATGATGAAGCATCAATAACCATGAAGATGCATTTCAGACACTTGGTTGATGCATCTAAACAACAAAAGGGTGATTCCTCAAACAATGCTATTCAAATATCAAACTCCTAATTTCTAAGATTGAGGAGTATGTATATATGCGGCTATGGCCGATGGAGCATTACCTTGTGTACATTGTCTATGATGTTTGGAGGTAATTCAGATTGGAAAACTACCAAGAAGAGAATTCTAACTGGAAATGATGGTGTAATTCGAATACTTCCACCAGTAACTGCTGCAGAAATTCAAGCTGTTAAAAAAGAAAGGAAGGCTAAGAATATCTTGCTGATGGCCATTCCCAAGGAACATATGAGAAGATTTCATGGAATGGATGATGCAAAAAAGTATATATAGGAAGCCTCAAAACTAGGTTTGGTGGTCAATGCAAATTCAAGAAAATGCTGAAGAAGGCTGGTTTTCAAACAACCATTTGAAGCATTTACAATATACAGTTTAGAAGGGTTTAGAACAGGATATGACAATTCCAACAATTACTTTCTCAGTTGGAAGCTCAATGGTGCTGATGTATCAACCTGAGATGCAAATATAAGTTTCTCAGATCTTTGCCCCCAGCAATGGTTAATCTGGAATGACTTATGATGAACTAACCAGATGTTGACACTCTATCTATTGATGATCTTACAATTACCTTAGGGTTTTGAGCAAGGAAATCAAAGGTGCCTCAAAAAAATCTTAAGTTGCTCAAATGTTGCTTTTGTCTTCACAAGCAAAAGCAAGCAATAATAAGGTTAAGTCTGGTTTTACTTAGTACCTACAGTTCTTGCACTCCTTTCTACTGCTTCAACAATAACTCCAGAAAAAGAAGTCATGTGGTTTTTGCTGCGTGAAGTTTTTATTCCCATCTTTGCCAAACAATAGAAGACTAGGACTTGCTTCATTAAGACTTGGAACAGATTGATGACTTGAACATTGAAGGAGATGGAATAAATGGCAGATAGAATGATTGCTGTCCGAATGAAGAAGTTCTATAAGAAAACAGAAGGAGAGTTCGTGTTGATGGAATAAAGCACATGTTGGCTATTGTCAAAAAGAAGCTTTATGCTCTCAAATTGTCACAACATGGTACTTTGCCATAGGGAATGTACAGCAAAAGGGGACACATGATGGAAAGAAGAAGAGAGACTATTTTTATCAACACCAAGAAGCTGGAAAGCAAGAGAAGAATCAAATGGGTTGCTACAATGGATGATGGTATTGTCAATTGGGGAGAACACACTGAAGATGAAGAGATAAATCATGCACTCATGGCTATCAGCTCCAGTAGTGAGGTATCTTTATGTTCTAAAACTTGCATTGATTCATACAATATCCTTAAAACATTGTGTGATGAACAAATGAATCAGTTAGGTGATCAGAAGCGCAAATACTTGACTCTAGTCAAGCTGTTAAGAAACCTTAGAAGCTCAACTCGTTTAATTTTTAAAACACAAGCAAATTCTCTAAATGAAATGCTTACATTTCAGGTAAATTGAAGTAATTGAAATGATGAAGAATGCTAATATAATATAGGAGAATTGGAATGAAATCTGTAAAAGAAAAGGATAACATTGCAGAAAACATTAGATTCATGGAAAGATTCTTCTAAGAATCTTTGGAGATTAATTAATTCTGGCATGAGTTCAAGTAGTAAAATTGGCTTAGGGTATGAAATAAAATCAGATAATGAGGTTCTAAGTTATGAGGAAGAAATGATTTTTTTCTATTTTTAATTGTACAGAAGAGGACTCAGTTGGAAAACCTTTATACAGTAGATTTATAAAAAACCTAATAATTTTTAAAGGTGTTCCACATCCTTTAAGTGGTGACTTTTTACTCCTACACCACCACAGGTAGAAATGAGGTGTCTTTGTATGTTTATGGTAAAAAGGGACCCCAAGAGCCTGAACCCAGTGTATCAGATGATAGATCCAGTAAATATTTCTACCTGTCAATCTAATGACAGTGCAGGATCTATTGGAACTTCCTCTGAACATTCTATTGATTCTAAATCTGAGATTTCAAGAGTACCTAAAGAAGTGTATGTGTTTCACCTATAAAACAAATGAAAAAGGTGTGTCTGCTCCAAAATCAAAAGAGGTTGAACCTAGTTGATGTCTACACATAAAAACTCCTAGGGAAAACCAATATAGTCAAGAAAACCTATAAGTTAATCAGGAAGATTTGGAAAATGCTATGATGGCAATGAGAATAAGGGTGAAGGTTACTCTTTCACAAAGAAGAAATGTTTTGTTTGTGGTAGTCTAAGTCATTTGATCAAAGATTATGACTATTATGAAAAGAAAATGGCAATAGAGGCTGAGGTTTAACGAAACATCAGGGTTTTTAATACTGTTAGGTAACATGGTGGCGACACAGTAAAGACCTTTATTACTGACAGGATATAAGTCATGCTAATCAATTTGGTCCTAGATTGGTTAAAACTTAATATGCGTAGGACAAAATTAATTCTGTTAAGCCTAATATTATACTGGTAAGGACCTTAATTTTATTATGTTAGGCCTAGAGTTAATATTGTTAATTCTAATGTTAATACTGTTAGATCTAGACAGCCAGTACCTACAAGGACCTCAAACAGCTTTGGTCCTAAAAGATCACAGGTGAATCAATTTAATCAAAGAAGGCATTTTTCTAAATCACATTCATCTGTAAGAAGACCCTTTGCAAAAAATACAGTACAAATGTCTCTATTCTCATGTTGTAAAGGGAAATTAGGAGATCTGCTGTTATAGAAGCTCAGCAGCTATAATGGAGAAACACTATACCAAACACCAATCTGTAAATGGTGGACCAAATTTTCGTATTAGAACTGTGAATGTAAAGGTCCACAAGGCAGACCAAAGCCTGAAAAGGCTCTGGGTCCCTAAGGAAAACTAATTTCTCTTTTCTCACATGTGCAGGTCATCCACTTCAAGAACATGTAGATAGAGGTTATATTTGATAGTGGTGGCTCAGGGGCACATGAAGGTAACAGGATCAACTGGAGGATTTTTGAGGAATTTCAACCTATGGGGGATCTGGTTACCTTTGGATGGTTAGCAAAGGCTAGATAACTGGTTAAGGAAAAATAAGAGTTGGGTATTAATTGTAGATTTTGATAGTGTGTCTTGTGTAAAAGAACTAGGGGCATTTTGATTTTCTCAATATCACAAATATGTGATAATAGCAACACAAGGTTTCTTTGTACTGAATCTGTATATTTGTTGTATCTTATGACTTTAGATGCCTTGCTGAAAATCAGATACTTCTAAAGGTCCCTAGACATCACAATATGTACAGTTTTGATATGAAGACACCTTCTCTCACAAAATATTATGCATGTTTGATTGCAAAAGCCACATGTGATGAATCTAAATTGTGGCAACGCAGGGTTAGGTCATTAAATTTTTAAAAACTTAAACAAACGTGTGAAGGGAAACCTTGTAAGAGGTCTACCTTCCAAGGTTTTCAGAAATGATCATACATGTGTTGCTTGCCATAAAGGAAAGTAACACAGGGCCTCCTGCAAGGCTAAATTAGAAAGATTAATCACTAAGCCATTACACACCTTGCATAGGATCTTTTTGGACCTACTTTGTAAAAAGCATTAATACTATGCAAGTTATTGCCTTGTGATTAATGATGGTGTATCCTGATTTAGTTGGGTATTCTTTTTGGCACTAACTAAGGATGAAACAAGTGCCATTATTAGAAATTTATTAGGCAGATTGAAATCAGCTTAATCATAGGTTAAAAAATCATTAGATAGATAATGGCAACTGATAAAAGAATAGGATATGCTTGATTCTGTGGGAAACAAGGGATAATACAAGAGTTATAGCAATTGCAAGGAATTCTACAGCAGAATGGAGTTGCTGAAAGACTTTTTGATCAGTACCCTTCAATTGAGGCTGCTAGAAAACTTATGCTAGCAGGACTCACTTTTACCAAAATACTTTTTGGCAGAAAGAAGCAGTTAGTAATGATTGCTATATCTTTTAATCAGGTAAGAGTGACTAACTCAAAATAATAACTCCTTATGAGCTTTTGTTTGGCCACAAACCAATTTTTTGTACATAAGAACTTTTGGGTGTCATGTTTACAATTTTATGATACTTTAGTGTGCTTGGGCAAGTATGTTGGAAATCTGATGAGGGTTTCCTTAGTTGGTTACTCACTAAATACAAAGCCTATAGGTTTAATAATTTAGTAACAAAAAGAGTAGAAAGTAAATCTGGCCATTGTTAATTTTCTTGAAGATAAACCATTGTCAAAGGAGTAGGATATAGATGGATGTTTGATATTGACTATCTTACTGATTATATGAACTATATTCCTATATCTTTGGAGAATCAAGCTAACCCACATGCAGATGCTTCGGAAGTAACTTACAGTGCAGGTACTTCACAAACTCTAAATGCTAATGCTTCTGAGGAAAATGATAAGGATGCACAAAGCTTATACGTTGTGCCACTTAAGCTGTAAAAGATACTGAAGAAAAAGTTGTGAACTAAGGAAGTCTTCTACACATTCAAAAGAAAAGAGAAGATCTTGACAGAACCCTCTACAAGAGAATGGAGGCTTCTTTACTGACACTTCAGAGATAATCCTAAGGATTCTAGCTTTGTAGAAGTGACAGTTTATGAAGAAATTGCTCTAAAGTATTTAGGGACAGTATCTGAAAACAAATCTACCAATACTCCTTCAGTTAATTCTGGTAGTAAACCAGTTAATACTGGTAAGCTTGATCCTGATGATTCACCTATGCCAGAGTCAAAATTTTCAAAATGTCTGTAGAAGGAATTTTTGTGAGGCATCTTTATGATGAAGTGGGATGATAACTGACTTCAAACAGATTACAACCTTAAAATCAAAGTCAGTCCCACTCTACTCTTAGGATTCACAAATTCATCCGATAAGTCAAATACTTGGTGTCTAGTCAGTGTGCAAATAGACAGCTAAAGTGCTGTAAAAATCAGGAGCTCAGGCGACTTTTCAGCTTATTCAAAAGCTAGCAAAGAAAAATTCAATAAAGCATCAACAAAATTATTTGTTTGCTGTTTTCTACTCAGGAGGAACCTAAAAGTATTTTTGAAGCTTACAAGATGACAGTTGGGTTCAAGCCATGCAAGAGGAGCTGTGTTACAGTTTTAAAGCATGCAACAGGTATGGGTTTCTTGTGATCTACCTCACGGAATGAAGGTAATTGGTACAAAATGGGTCTATAGAAATAAAAGTGATGAAAAGAGGAAGTGGTTGTCAAAATAAGGCAGATTGGTGGCCCAAGGGTACACGCAGGAAGAGGGTATTGACTATGATGAGGTTTTTGCTCCTGTGGCAAGAATAGAAGCTATCAGGTTATTTTTAGCCTTTGCCTCATTTATGGGGTTCATAGTATACCAAATGGATGTAAAAAGTGCCTTTCTGTATGGCACTATAGATGAAGAGGTTTATGTCTCACAACCTCCTAGCTTTGTTGATCCTGATCACCCTAAGAAGGTTTATTGTATCTGGTGGTAAAAGCTTTGTACGGATCGCATCAAGCTCTAGAGCTTGGTATGCTACTATACTCAACATTCTACGAGAAGCATCGGATACAAGAGGGGTACGATTGCAAAGACTTTATTTATAAAAGGGGGACAAGGAAGGATATCATGTTTGTGCTAGCTGTCATGTTGATGATCTCATTTTTGGATCTACAAAAAGTCTGGTTTGTGATGAGTTTGAAGCCTTGATGAAAAGCAGATTTCAGATGAGTTCTATGGGTGAACTCACATTTTTCTTAGGATTACAAGTCAAACAGAACAAAGAAGGAATCTTCATATCTCAGGACAAGTATGTAGCTGAGATACTCAAGAAATTTGATCTTGTAAGTGTGAAAACTGCAATAACACTAATAGAGAACAACAGTTGTGCATTAACAAAAGATGAGCGAAGTTGTTGATGTGTATGACACATATTATACATATCCCATATGAGAGTTCTCTCATGTATTTAGCTACTCTAGGCCTGATACTAATGTTTGCAGTATGTGCTTGTTCTCATTTTAGGTCACTCCCTCAAGAATTCCACATCTCAATGTGTGATGAGATCTTTATGTACCTTGAGGCAAACCCAATTTGGGTCCTCTATGGTATCACGAGAGAATCACTTTTGACTTGGATGCTTTTCTCTGATAGTGATTAGGGTGGGTAAAACCGTTTGGACAGAAATATCCACTAAAGGTTGGTTGTCAATTTCTTTAGTACAGGACTTATCTCATGGCATGCAAGAAAAGCCATAGTAGCTACTTCGACAACTGAGCTTGATTATGTAGCATGCTGCAAATTGTTGTGGTCAGTATAGTGGGTTCAAATCTAACTGATAGACTTGGTTTCATATTTCATGAATTTTTAAAACATCCACATTGATAAGAAAGCACAATTTGCATTGTGAAAGAAACCAGGTATCATCTCCAAGACAAAGCGACATCGATGATATCGCACCATTTTTTTCGAGATTGTTATGTGAAAAGCTCATTAGTGTGGAGGAAAAATTCACAAAGACTTTAAATGTAGCTGACCTATTGACTAAACCTTTGTTGGACACCTGTTTAATTTCTTAGTAGGTAGTATTTGGTATGCATAACACACATAGTTACGTTTAAAGGGGATGCTTTGTTATATAGTCTTGTATATTTCTGGAGTTAGTTTTAACTAAATTCTGGGCTTAGTAAGTATTATTTCTACGGTAGAAGTTGTATTAATTCTGTGTAGTTATCGTAAGTATTATCTCGGGTAGTTAGGTTAGTTCAATTCTGATTTATTACAAAACTCCTGCGAATGTTTTTCTTTATTCTGGATAATTCTTGCAGGACATAGCATGGATTTGTAGATGTAAAACAGAGTGTAGTAAATAGGTCTTTGTTGTGTAAGGTCTTCATGTCAAATACTTAATTCTGGTTGAAAATAGAGTTAATTCAGGTTGAAATCTCTCTTAATTATGGTTGACCCAAAGTTAAGTCTGGTTAGTGTTAATTTTAAATTTGGGAGTTTATAGTTAGTGTGGTTGTGGGAAAAATTGACTTTGCTGTTTTTAAACACGATCTTAAATATTACCGTTACAGATTTTTACGGCGGTGGTTTTGTCGTTTAACAGAGAAAGCATATATAGATAAATTTTGATTTTTCTTTTCATACCTTATCTTTTATTGCCATATCTATCTTATCAAAGTAAAAATCTTCCTTATCTTTACAAAGGATATATTCTTCAAAATATTTTTTAACCAGCATCTAGAACCTCACTCGTAACTAAACCCAGTAATTTTCAGTCCACATCACTAACTTTTATTGCAACTTTAACTCATGGCTCAATTTTAAATACTGCGACAACATAAATCATGTGGTGATTTTAGCGCAGAAACTGTTTGAAAGTGCTGGATTTGTAAAGATAGTGATTTTCTTAGAGGTTCCAATCAGGTATGATTTAACTACTAAATCTTACTATCCATGATTCCAATAGTCAAATAAGTTTTAGCAGCCATAGCTACACACAAAAATCCAATGCCAAACTTTGTTATGGGACTCATAGACATTAAGCACACTATTTATACTATTGCGTATACAATAACTGAGACATCTATTAGAAATAAGCTTCAATTAGCAGATGCTTCAGGGATTACCATGTTGCCAAACAATGAGATTTTTGAAGGGATGAGGCATATGGGGTATCCTACTGATGGATCTTTCACCTTTTGGAAAACCTTTTTCACACCCCAATGGAGATTCTTAGTCCACCCATATTTTACTTGTATTAAGCTCTAAGGAGTGTGTGGATGGATCAATTTTGGTTGCAATATTTGCTACTGCCTTGATTTGTTCTTTCCTCTGACACGAGTTAGATAATTTTTCAAAACTATTTTTGAAGGCATGGTGGCAAACTTGGAAAGTAAAACAAAAGGTCTTGATGTATCCTCGTTTTCTACAAATGATTTTGGATATACAAACTGAAAACAAACACCCTTAGCTGGCTTTTGTGACCTTGACCAAAAGGTAATTTTGGAAATTTGGAACTGGGGTTATAGAGGGGTACAAGGACCTTTGTTGCTGCTTATGTTGTCTATTGCTAATCCAAGTGCAGGACAAGAAGCTCCATCTGTCACTCAACCTCAACCCTCATCTAGTGTGGTACCACCAACACCACCTACCACACAACCTATACCATCTGAAGCCACAACTATTTCTCCTCTATCTAAACCTGCACCACCTACACCTATTACTGAAACTACCACTGCATCCCCCTCACCTACACCTTCACCTGCACATGAACCAATATAGCATACCTTTGAACAACCATCAACTGACCAACACCCATCTACACCTAGCCAAGAAGCTACTACTTCCCAGTTAATGGCACGGATTGATGACTTGGAGAAGCAACTCAAGGAAACCAAACAGACCTTTAGGAAGGTTATCCTCACTTTGGTGGAAAGAGTAAAGATTTTGGAGGTTGCTTTGAAGAGAAAGACCAAGAGGATTCTTTTGTCTGATTCTGAAGAGGAAGAAACAGAGGCTCAGGGGAGGAAGTTTCATAATTTAGATCCTCTGGTTTCTTTGGTACAAGAGCTTGTTACTCCCTCAAAGACTCCCTCAAAGACTGTCAATGCTTCAGGGGAGGAACAAGTTAAAGACATAAGCCTTACAACTTTGGAAGCTGCTGCAATCTTAACAAAAGTTAAAAAGATCAAGTCAGTTGATAAAGGAAAGAGATACAAGAGAAGGAAGAGTTCAAAAGAATCTGCTAGTACTGGTTTGGACTTTGAAAGAGGTTATGTAATATGGATTTTGAAAAAGTTATACTGGTTGGATTTAAGTTAGGGCTGGTATTAAAGAGATTAATGCATGGCGTTTGGTTGTTAATACTGGCAGTGATAAAGTTGCTACTGATAGCATAAAGTCTCGTACCTCTCAGACGAGGTAATAAGAGAATGAAAGGGCTCTATGACAGAAGAAGAAGGGACTCAAGCTTTAGGAAAGACATAAGAACAAATTATTCAACGAAAATAGCAGTAGGACTTGCTGAAGCTATCAGATTAGATGCTTTAGAAAAAGCTTTGGAAAAGGAAGAAGTGGCCAAACAAGTTCATTTGGATTCACTTCTAGCTCAAAGGATGGCTGAGTGCAAGTATTAATGAGGAACAATGAAAAGGAGATGGCTCATTTTCAGTTTAAAGCTCTATCTTACTATGAAAGAAGTTGGGACACAATTAGAGCAAAAGTTGAAGCAAAATGCAGATTGAGGGAGAGTGTGCTTGGAAAGGATTATTACTGCTTGAAGATTATGCAAAATGGATGTGTTGGAAGTGGTAAATCATAGAAGAAAACACTTCTGCAGAGAAAGAGAGTAGAGCAAAAAAGGGATAAGCCTCAATAACTCAAACACAATCTCAGGTAATATCTATGTCAAACTTTCTAAAGAATCAAGGGACATGGAAGTTGACTCAACTTAATGCTGGTTGAATTTTGAAGAAGTGAAAGAAAGCTGGAATTTGAAAAATTGGTTAAGCAATTGGATACCTATGTCCCCATGAACTTTGAAGCAACAAAGGAAAGTTTAAAGAGATTTGGTGAAGAGCTTCAAACTAAAACTGCAAATAAGCTAAAGTTTGATGATGAAGGTACTCAACTAACAGGGAGGAAGGTTGAACGTTGAAAAGATGATAAGCCAACCAAAAAGACTGGAAAGAGGGAGAAAACAGGATAGCCAAGGAAAAGGATTCCATACACACCCTTATAAGGATGAATCTGAAGATTCAGATGAAAGATAATGAATAAGATGATTATACTTCAGGTACTAAAATCCCTATTAATCTGTTCTTGTAGCTAAAAAATCACCCGTATAGCAATTACAAGATCATTAAGCAAGGAAGGGAAAGGTGTATTACAGATTGTAAGGGTGAATGGAACTGATCTGGTTACATAAGCTTGGTGACAATGTCGGACTGACATATCAAAGAGATGATTTTACAGAGCTATTACAGGATTATCATGAGAAAACTGGTATGATTTGAGCAGAGTGGATGAATTTGGGAAGTATTTGGGAATATTGAAGAACTGTTGGAAGAATCCCCTTAGTATGTTAATTTAGAGGTTTGCCCATGGGTCAACAAGGTTAATTTTTTGGATATACTATGATGACTCTGTAGAGTACATTGTTGATACTGGAGTCTATAGATGTTTTATATGCTAATTGAAAGAAAGTATTCATTGTCTGCTGAAGTGTGCAAAGCTTGTTGGTCAAGAAAACTTCAAGGAGGAAAAATCCAGATGAGGTTGGTATACAAACTTTGAAAATGAAGAGAAGCAACGCTGGTGCTTTAGATAAGTAATAACGGGTTAATGAGTTCAGTTTCTAGAATGGAGTTTGAGAAGTACAATCACGTGGTAGAGGTGCTATGCCTATGGGGGTTATGCCACTAACACAACATTCATGGTCATAATCCACCATGTCTAACAGGACATATGGCATCTGGCTAGTCCAGGAGCAAATCGACTCTTGGTAATGACTTCTTAAATCAGTTAATGGCTGACAAGTTGCCAAAAATTGTAATGGTTATAATCACCATATCGGTTTGTAAAGAGTTGGCCTAGCTCATATAGTTTATGGATTGTTGGTAAAGGCTGTGAAAAAACCAATAAATAGGTCCTATGAGATTTTGGCTTATGGTAAAAGACATATTGCAAAATATATTAGGATGATTGACAATTTCCTCAAAAAGTGAATGGTCAATCAAATCACCAAGTTTTCATGTACAATGAGTTTATTGGTAATCAATTCACCATGGATTTTACTTTTCTAGTGTGCAAAGGAATTGACTAGCCCTGAGCAAAACGGCTACAGGTAAAAGGCATATCAAATCCGTTCATGGCATAAATGGTTTGCCATAAACACTATGGTATTCATACTCACCAATGTTTCACGTCTGAGAGTTGAAATGGTTTTCAGTCGACCATGGACATGCACCTTTCTGGTGGCCAAAGGACTAGCTTACTCCAGTAGGAGTTAATGGCTATACTGGGTAAAGAGGTTCTATCAAATCCATTTAAAGTTACAATGTCCACCTCTCACAGGAGTTAACACACCTGGAAGTGATGAGAATAGTCTGAAACTATATGATTTGATGTACATATAGTCAATGTAGATGTTTAAGTGTTGCTGAAAAGTTTTGAAGAATAGTTGCTGCAAAGATCAAAAAGAGATGATTTGAAGAATTGCAGCTCAAGAATAATTCGAAGAGTTTTGTTTACAAACATCCTCAGGAAGCTCAAATTGAAGACACTTGAAGAAACTTGAAGAGTTCACAAGAGTGTAAGATCAAGTTAGGAGCCGAGGATTGTTGGGAAATATATTGTAATAGACATTTAATTCTGGTTAGTTTTAACAGTTAAGTTAGGTAGTATTAGTAGTCTCTCGGCCAGCAGTTAAGTACTAAGTTAAGTCTGACAGTACTAAGTTAAGTCTGGCAATACTATAGTTAGTACTGGTGTTATTTAGTTAAGTCTGTTTATGTAACATAATAGTGATAATAGTTATCTTAGAGATATTTTAGGAGAAATCTTAGGAAATGATATGCATTATCCTTTCACACGTTTTGTATAGCCTTTTAGGGTTTCCTTAGTATATAAAAGGAACCCTACGACATAGAGTTTCTATATAACGAATTGAAGCATTGAAGACTTATAGAAATAATAGCATAAAGTTTGTTCATTATATTGTGTTCTTCTTGAATTCTTATGTTAAGATTTCGCTATTAACACTTGATAGTCGTAGGTCAGTGGATCTCTCACATAGTTGATTTGAATTTATTCAAATTAGCTATTGTCTTACAAAGACTATATAGATCCAACACAAGGACCTACATCTGCCCTTTATGCAATGATGCTCCCGAGTCAGTTAACAACCTTTTTCTTCATTGTTCAAAAGTGAAGTTGGTTTGATTCAAATATCTTAGCTGGTGGGGGGTCTCTACGGTGATACACAACATGTCTGTTAAAGAGGTAATTGTGGGTAGTTTCTTGAAACTTCTTCCTCCGTGTCTTCAAAATATATTTTAAGGAGTTTGTCTTGTTACTCTTTGGAGTGTGTGAAAATAGAGAAACAAGGTGGCTCATGCCACCATTTAATCTAAATCTACCGAGCGAGGCGCATATATTTTTTCTATAATTCAAGTCAATTCCCTGTTGTGGATTTTTAATATGTGGTTAAAAAAGAGTGTCATTCCTAACTGGAAGTCTTGGGTGAATAGGCCTAGGGACATCTATGATGATATTGATAATTTAATAACATGAGGTGGTTTATCTTTGGTGGTTGTCGTATCAGACTATTCTCTTTTCTTCCTATCTTTAGTTCTTGCTTTATTTATGTTTTCTTTATAGCCTTCATCTTGATGGTTGTAGTTGTATTGGATTTTTTGTTTTGTTGGCTTAATGAAATACTTTGCTCTTAAAAAAAAATATGATGAGTTAAAATGAGATATTAATATTGTATTGAGATTAGCGATTATACACAATAACTAACCTTTACTCATCTTCAAATTCAATTATCACAAAATCATTGATTATAGAAATTAGGATTTTCGGGTTTGATTCGAGGAAAATGGTTGTTTCATAAGATATGAAATGATATACTTACATTAAATATGGGTTGTTATCTTAGTCAAAATAAATAAAAATGTCATGTTAGAATTTAAAAAAAAAATACTATGTTTTTAAGGAAAAAAAATAGTTCAGCCGGTAAGCGGTTGTAATATTTGCCATATTGTCACGATTATCAAAGTTTCAATACCTAAATTAGTATTTTAAAGAGTTCGTTTAATAAATCGGGATATTTTAAAAAGTTTGTTTATATTTTATGGACTTAACCCTGCGTTATCTATTTTATACGAAATACAATTTTATTACAAAAGTATAAAGTTATCAGTGTTGTAGTTGACCATGAGACGTTGAAAGCTGGTGTATGAATTCATCCTCAAAAGTCAGTCTTGAGACACAAATGAAGCTTCTGCGATATCCGCAACCGCAAAGTCAACAAGATAGTCAATACGTCTCTTTAGTTGGACAAACTTGGAATTTATTTACACAATGAAAATGGATATAATTTACATAGTTGAAAAAGATACACTTGTTCAAAAAAGAAAAAAAGATACACCTAACTTCAATTTAAATCAAACCTGATTTCAGATATTCGCAATAATTGGGCAAATAAGTTTAATTTCCAGAAAGTTTTAATATTGAGTATCAAAGTTATTGGTTTTCAACGGTTTCTTTTTTCTTTTTCAGAAACAGACGAAGGTTTCAAATTTTGCATTTCCATGCTCACCAATCGGCTAGGTTTTCAACGTATTATGTAAATACTTAGCTTACTTGGTGCAACGTAGAATCCCGTGGGATAGACCTAAAAACGACTAGATGTTCAATTAATGTGGGATGCGTTACTCGAAACAGTAAAACATCTTTTTCTCTGAATGTTGTAGTTGATCTTTTTATCTTATTAATGGACTGGTGGGATATGTCGACATATATATCATACTCAATAACCTCCATGCGAAAAGTTATGGCTCTTTGGCCTCTTTCTCCCTGACGGAACTACGGAGGGCCCTGCGGCGTCACAGGACCAGAACAAATTTTAATTCGTAGTGTTCATTTCGTAGATAATCTCAGATTCTCCCACATGCACCAAATTTATAAGAAATTGTGTTATAGTGCGGGAAAAGATGTATTGAGTAGAAAAACAAAAAGAAAAGAGTGGGAAATATTTTTGGCCATACAAATGATAATGAAGAAATTAAAGAGGGGTATATCCTATTTTTATAAGAGCATCACGTCCTCCTAAGCCATACGACTCAAGTTATAAGGATAAAGTATGTCACATCGGTACTTTCTCCTGATAACTCAAAATGTATAACTAGCAAAAAAGTTAGAGCATCTCCAACAAGCTTTGAAGAATGACCCTTTTACTATTTGAAAAATTCATTTATACTATTTTTTGCATTGGAAGAATGACTTGTAGAAAAGCTTTTTACTCACTGACTTAGTAAAATTGAGCAAAAGTTTTTCTCTCTTTCGTGTATTTTTTTTTCTCATTTAATGAATCAACATACAAAAAGCATTTAGTAATGACTTTTTGCATTGGACTCAATTTTATGAATAGCTTATATGTATATAATCTATATTATTATATCATATATATTATATAAAAATTTACATTGGTGGTTATTAAAAATTAAGATAAGGAGGTGCAATCTTGACCATTCATCTTATTTTAGAAAATCACATTTAGAGTGACATGTGTCACTTCTTAATTAAAAAATCATTTTTATTTTCAATTTGACATATCTTTTTATCTATTTATTTTTTTTATGATTTAATTTCACCGTATTTTCTAAAATTTCGTGATCTTTAATTTTATTCAACAACTCCATTTTTGATATATTTTTATAAAATTTTTATATTTTTCACATTTTTAGCTGGGTTTATTTCGAATTTTTAACAAACTTTAATTTAATTTGATTACAATCTTGATTCGTTATAAGATATATACTTTTGGAGCCAATGTTAGATGGGTAGAGAGTGTGTGAGAACTTATATACAAAGCGAGAATGATGTTAATATGATGTTGCGGGAAAGCTACGGAAACCCAAACAAACGAATTCTCTAAGCGGGTAGGGAATTGCGGAGCGAGTTGGGTTAGCAATTTTTATCGCCGCCGCTATGCGCGGGTCTATCTATACTACTATATAAAGCATTTATAATGTGGGACCCATTAAAAATTAAGATAATGAGGTGTAATCTTGACTATCCATCTCATTTTAAGAAACCACATCATAAAGTGTCACCTTTTGATTAAAAAATCACATCTATTTTCAAATTGAAATATCTTTCTATCAATTTAATTTTATTATGATATAATTTAACCATATTTTTTAAAATTTTGTACTCTTTAATTCAACATCCATTTTGATATATTTTTATATTTGTTTTGTTTTTTTACATTTTTAGTAAGTTTATTTTATGTTTATTTATATTTTTTACAACTTTAACCTAAATTAAATATAAACTTGATACGTTAAAACTATATAATTTCGGAGAGAGTGTTGTCTTTTACATGCGAGAATGGTTATGTTAATATGGTGTTGCGGGAAAGCTACGGGAAACCCAAACGAAAACATACATTCAAAGTGTTGTGAAACGAATTTACTAAATGAGTAGGAAATTACGTAAAGAGTTGAGTTAGTAAAAAATCTATTGCCGCCGCTATACGCGGGTAACCGACTAGTACTATTATATAAAGCATTTACAATGTGGGTTCCATCAAAAATTAAGATAAGGAGGTGCAATCTTGATCATCCATCTTATTTTAGAAAATCACATCATAGAGTGACATGTGAACTTGCAAGTACCAACGTTGTGATACAAGAGATTGAGTTACATTTAGAGAAAGCTATATGAGATCTGTTGATATGTTAGAGCGTATGATCATGATGCATTACACTTCAAGTATCCTTGTTTCATAGAGGTAGACTACACGGCGATATCATATTTTGTTTTAGGCACATATGTGTAAGACTACACCTATAAGCTACCTATGCGTTTTATATAAGACAGTTCTTTGGAAGGAAATGAAGTTAATCAAGTAGTGTTTAGGGTAATCGGGCGGTAAGGAGCCCTATTATATGAGTGTTGCTACAAACAATCCAACATTACTATATTTTTTAATGAATCATATATAGAATTCATGATGACTATTTGACTTGGTCAGAGTTCTATAAGTACACACTTCCGCTTCCAACAGCCCGTATGACCGCTCAAGCGGATATGACATAGATAGCCAAGCTACGTTAGCCGAGTCAGTAGCTTTGCGTTCTGAACCTACAAGCAAGGAAGTTATGAGTGAGCTTAGCTTACTGATGAATCTATTCACTGTTTTTACGGTATCAGCCCAAGAAGCAAGATTGTTGCTACAATGCTATGGTATACAAAAGCCCCGCCGCGAATTAGAAACGCTTTAGACAAAATGTCCCGCAGCGAAGCGTGGGTAGTCATCGTTATACATTCATTTGACATTAAAACATAAATATATTACAAATTTATAAGACATTAAAATATGGCCGCAATACAAATTTTACATTAAAGATAACTATATTACAAATTTATTAGACATTATAACATAATATATCATAAACTTATTAGACATCAAAACATAACTGTATATGTTAGTTCGTTGGAATCTAGCCACTAAAGTGACACATACTCAAGCAGATTTATGTTTGAAGGACATATATAGTCAATGTTTAATACACACTTTTTACTACAACTATACGAATACTCGTGCAAAACGACGGTGTATAATGACAAATAATTATACTTGTGAAATCGTGATTCTGGTCCAACGCTTAATGCAAAGCGTGTGTTTTTAAAAATACAAAATGTGTGTTTTTAAAATTTATATAGTGAGTGTTTTTGAAAATTTGTCAAGTTTAGAATGGATCAAGCTTTAGGTGTATTACGATGTACTTAGAGGTAATTTAAGCACACTACATTAATTTAAGTTTAGTTTAAAGAAAGATGTACACTCTTTATAAATATTAGAGATATTTAATAGCAAGCTTGGATAAGAAGAAAGACGAGCAAACTAATTATTGCTATACTAATTATGATTCTAGAGTGACAAGAAGAAAGACGAGCAAACTAATTATTACATGAAATTCCATTTTATTAAACATTTACGATTTTCATCAGCCTCTAATTAAAAATTAATATGATACACCTCACTCATATCAGGATAAAACAGTCCAAAATTTTGTTCAACTCCAGGAGTCTTCTGATTCTCGTTAAATAGAGCAAACACATACGTTTCTACACCCTTGCTGGGATTCTTTGGTGTACCGGAACCCGCATGTCTTACAAGATTTTGATTGTAGGTTTGAGCTAGACTAGGAGTTGTATATTCACCATTTCCATTTGAAGGCCACCCACTCTCGGCAACCACAATGTCCAATCCTCCTGCACCAACCTTTTCCGCTGCCCAATAAACCGAGTCAACCATTGCATCAAACATATTCTTGTACTCTAAATCTCCATCCCTCACAAAAGTTTCTGTAGAGTTCATTAGAGCGTATGATAACTGGATGTGACTAGGATCACTAGCATACGCGAAATATGGGTATGCCGTGAGTAAGAGGGGGAAACCATGGCTACGCAAGTAGCCAGTAATCTCCCCCATCATTGCCGTATCTTTAAAGACGCCACTTGAAGGAGGATATGAACTTGCTAGCGCGGCAAACCCAATAGCGGTACTCACTGGAATGTTGCCAAGATTGAAAGATTGCAATGCTGAGTTAAGATTTCCCATTGCTGGTAACACGCTAGATGCAAGATTACCCGGGATAATTTCATTACCAACGGATATGCAACGAAATTTGATAGATTGTGCATATGGGACAATGTTAGTTTCGACCCAATTTATGGCAAAATTGGCATCAGAAGCAAGTCTTGGAACATCGTCATTGAATGTTCCGACAATTACTTGAATTCCAGAGTTTTGGACTGCATTCAGAACGTCATGGTTAGGGCTAAAGATACGAATTCGATTAATGGTTTTGGATTTTATGAGGTTAATGGCTTCGGCTGGAGAAGGGAGATTGTCTCCTATCAATCCATAGTTTACTCCGGCAACACCACCATCTATGAATCAACGCAAACAAACACACAAAAGATTGTCAGAATCATAAAAAATATGTAACAAATAAGCGTTTAGTATAGCAATATTCGACATGTATTAAACAATAAGCAGATTAATATTAACTCGAAATGAATAGCAAACAACGTAATATATACCAGCATGAGAGATTGAATGACTTATAAGTAGGAATAAAATGTTAAAAAAAGGTAGAACCAAACCCATGACTAGGAATTGTTTTTCTTGTAGATATTACTAAAAGAATTGGTTTTACTTTTTGATTTGGATGCTATAAAAGTTAAGGAAGAAGCGGTATTTATATGTATCATGCATGAGGAAGAAGACGATTGCATTAATCACAAGTTATTTTGGGCATTATTACATGATTATAAATGTGTGCTTATCTATATATGTTATTACGTAATATTACGAGAATATTGGATATAATTATACACATTAGCTTCTTTTTTGATAGAGTTAACTACATTTTTGGTCCTTATGGTTTACCGGGTATAACGGTTTTGGTCAAATAGTTTAAAAAGTAACGGATCCAGTCCAAAACCCGATGACCCGTAACACTTTTGGTACAAACGTTTGTTTGACCAACGTTTGACCGTGAACTATGAGGGCAAATCTGTCTTTCTCTATAATTTTTAGGGACACCCACGTCTTTTACTCTTTCCCGCTA
>BQNB010049712.1:0-33506 GCA_026074375.1 Tanacetum coccineum | reverse complement strand
TCTATCAAGGGAGATTGTTAACAAGCTTTCAAGATGATGCAAAGTATGAGCATGTTGGTCAAGATACAAGATCGCAAGGCGGAAGAGACGAAAAGACAAAGTCAAAAGACAATGACAAAGGCTCAAGATCAAATATCGCAAAGCATGAAGGAACAAGACTACAATGTAGAGAGAGATAAAGATCACAAGAGCTTAATGACAAAAAGCAATCTCATTAATCTCACGAAGGAGTGTCATAATGAACTCACTTCGGGGGAGATTGTTAGCCTCAAATATTGAGTCGAACATGGAAGTTCGTTCACTAAGAATATTAAGTCTCGGTCATTTAATTATGTAACATTGTAATAGGCTAGAACGGGTAAACGGGCTTGTTTAAGTAAGCTAATCAGTCACGTGTATCGAGCAAAAGCCCAAGTAATCCCAAGCATGGCCTGTAGAAATACCAAAGGTATGTAAGCCTTTTGGTTTAAGTATAAATACACCTCTCGAAGGAAGGAGAGGTGGTTGGTTCATTTGTAAACTTTTGTCTTGCAAGTAAACTTCCCATTCCTTGTTTCTATCTCTACTTTCTCTCACTAAACTCTTATCTAAACTTATTCTTATTTTCTTCTTATTTTCTATAACACCCCCATTTTTACAATATAGTAGCGGAAGCTAATCTGGGGTATTACTTCATAGTACAACAGTCACAATCATAGAAAATGACTCAAAAGAGAAATTTTTAAAAGATACGTTATCATTCATTAAAATCAATGTTTTACAAAGGCCTATCCCAAAATCTAGAAACATAAAATGTGAATGATAACAAGTTTTAGCCATCTTCAAGTCCATGCCACTCCATGCCATAAATTACTCAATTACCTAGGATAAACATACATAAAAGGGTCAATACAAAGGTTGAGTGAAATTCATAGGTTTGAAATGTAATAGTTGAATACAAGTTATCATAATGGAAATATTCGCATTGCAGGGATAATTATCATGGAGAACATTATTTATCATGGAGAACATTATTATCATGGAGAACATTATTATTATGGAGAACATTATTATTGAATCTAAGCTCATGAATCACATATTTAAACTCAATAGATTCGGGAGCTTATACCTGAGACATACTAGGAGTCACTATCAAAAGAGATACTAGGAGCTATTATCCAAAGAGATGTTAGGAGATATTACCCAAAGAGTTTTGGGAGATACTACCCAAGAGATATTGGGAGTTATTACCCAAAGAGATATTGGGATACTACCCAAAGAGTTACTTCCATGTACCCTAGGCTATAATATACAGGATAGCATATAATTTAGAAGAACTTGTTTTCATGGTTTATAGCAGTATTACAGGATTATAAGTATTTATAAGATTGAAATGTGAGGTTATGCAATAATTAAGTATTTGATAAAAGTAATCACATTGTTATAAGATAAACATGTATGTAAAAGAGTTTGTATCAAGCATGTTAATCCCCCTTGTGGGTTTTATAAAACATGTAAATATGTAAAGCGAGGTTATGAACTTCACTGATAGGTGGTTGTAATAATTATTCCAAAACGAAAGCTGATTACCTATCTAATCTTAACAAGGGAGTTGATATAGCAAAATGATAGTAAACAGCCACGTCACGCAACCTGAGTAAATATGTCAAGTCTTAGGAAGATTGTACTCTAGAACTTTGGTTCTAAGAGTTTAATATTGTTATGAGTTTGATTGGAGATTTTGGAATTATTGTATCACCGTTCGGGCCATCATATTTCAGAAGTCATTCAGTAAACATTTGAGAGCTTAGGGCACTTTAATCGTAAACTAACACTCTGCAGAACGTAATACTCATGATGATACAAACTTCAATATGATGCTCACTGTATTGTGATACGATATAGTTCGAGACTGGATTTTAAAAGCCATATCGATGATGAGTGTATATTATTGTTATATCATAATCGGTCTTAAGGTTTTATTCAATAATTAAAAACTGGGGGGGGGGGGGGGAAAAATGATAACGCGACGCTCAAGCGTTAATTAAAGTTATGTCATAAGGTTTTGAACACATTTCTACACTTTTTTAAAATGTTACATTTTAGACCCTTAAGAATGAAAAATGGCAAAATATACCCTTGGAGTTTTCACTTTTACAAGTTTGGACCTTCAAGTTTTAAAGATGTACAAAGTAAACCTTGTACTTTGGAAAGTGACATAATAGACCCCTATAGTTATAAATTTTGAATGTGGAAAAAAAATTGTTCCTTGTACTCTATAAGTTTTTCAAAAGTTAAGTATATACCTTGCATGAAAATGATTTACAAATCAAGTACAAAAATCCATAATATGATATTTTTCAATATGAAAAGTAATTTACAGGTTATATCTTATTAATATAAGCTAAAATATGAAGGTTTAATGTAACAAAAGTTCAAAATAACGATTCGCTAAGCTAGAAATCGAAACAGGTCAAATTACGGTTTTTAAACGAAAACGCGTAGGTTTTTAATTCAAAATTTATCAAGATTTTATAAAGTGATTATAATATCATTATTTAAACTTATTAGAATAGCTTATAACTTCAGTCTACCATTTTAGCTTACAGATTTAATGAAAACGCGTAATTAGGGTTTATAAGGTACGGCTTGGATCAAAACTCAAGAACGAGTGATTTTTAAGTTAAAAGCTTGTAACAAGAGTATATTTATAATCATATGAACATTATAAGAGTTATAGAACAGTAGGAGAGTTTATGGAACCTGGTTTCGAGCTAATATATTGGATATGGTCGGTAAAGGGGAATTTCTCGTTGTACGCCTAGGATCACGACCTCGGGCTTCAAGAATTAACTTTTGGTTTTATTCTGCTCTTGGGTCTCTTAGAACTCGTCTTGATCAGAAATTAGCTCATTTATGGTTTTAGAAACGAATTAAGGTGAAGGTGTGAGTTGAGAATGTGTGTATGTATGGCTATTTATAGGGCGAAACCCCCTTAGAGGCCAAGAAACTTTGTGACCAAGTTAAGGACAGGTGGGAGGGTGATTAGGATCTTAATTCGGAGTGACTTCGGTTGTTGCTAATATGTGAGTATGGTGAGCTATGATAGCTAGAATGCATGGTGGAAACACCTTGTGGTGCCGCGGCTCATATGGTGCAAAAGAGGAAGATGTGGCCAATTTTAAGACCAAGAGATGGAATTGTGGTGCTTGTAAGCAGCTTGTGGGTGAAGGAGGTGAGTCATTGTGGTGCTTGTATGCATGGTTAGTGTTTAAAATGGGTCAAATAAAGAAAAAGGTGTACGCGGGTTCAATAGGCACGGGTTAGGGTTTTCTAGCTCATTTTTCATGTACAATGGATTAGTAATGATAGATTAGGGAATGTAAGACTTGTATTAAGAGTTTATAACACATTTCAATTAGTGGCTCGTGTTTAAAATGGGTGAAATTGGTTAAATGGGTCGCGGGTTAGAGTTAGGGTTCGAACTAGGGTTTTCATGGTTTAATTCTTGTACATTTGTGATATAATGATGGAATATGTTTTGTAAAGTTGTAAATTATGTATCTACAACTTATTTGAGTATTGGTTTAGGTTTAAAACGGATAAAAACCAATAAACGGGTCACGATTTAGAAACTAGCTCGGTTTAGGGTTTCTGACTTTGGTTTCTTGTAATTTCATGAAATGAGAATGAATATGGATTGTAAATGAAGTGCATGACTTGTTTGTAACTTGTACTTGATGGATTGTACAAGATTCTTTAGGAAAACGGAGGTAAAATGGCTATTTTGAATATCGTGCATTAATGACTTGTACATTATGCTTTAAAAGACTTGTACCTTATTTTGGAGGAAATTCATATTCAAATGAGATGTTATATTACTTGTACATTTACTTTGAATGTGTACATTACACAAAATTAGGGTTTAGGCATAAACGTTAACGGTTAAAGTTCATTTGGTATTATCATCGTGAAAACTTTATTAAATAGATAACGTACATGTTATATAGGATAATAGATTATTGACTTGACATGTTATGATGTTTACATGATGTAAACATGGATAGAAATAGGCATAGGTTGTTGCGAGAGCTCGTCTACTTGCTATGATACATAGTTGGCATGAAATAAAGCAAAAAATTTCTCCGTTCAAATGTGATCATAATAAAATAGGTTGATTTTGCATTGATGAAAATTTCGGGTTGTTATAGTCTCCACCCCTTAAAGAAATCTCGTCCCGAGATTTAGTTGAAAGTTGTAGTGGTATTGTTTGGGAATAGATGTAGGTACTGGGCATGAATTTGATCTTTATGTTAGGCTAATCAAGGTCACAAGTCCACGTGTGTGATGCATTTATAATTATGTTGCGCACCATAATTATAATTGCCTCCTTTCACACGTCTACTTATTTCCAAGACCACACCTCTTGATGACAGCCAATAGAATTTCTCCAGATCCTGATATATCTTGTCAGAACCTGGGTGGATGGAATACTTCGATTTATGGAACCTGTGGGTTATGGGCCTACCACGCTTCCGCTGCGCCACTCTGATCGTAAAGAATCGTTATCCATTAACCTTTAAAAGTCAACATCGAATAAGAATGCTATCACAAGTCTTTGTCAAAACTTTCATACCTAGTGGTATTGAAATCATTTGACATTGTATAGATTCTTGTGTGTTTCCTTGTTATTACGTTGCAGGATATAACGGAAAATTTTAGAATACGGAGATCATGGAATGAGTGATTTAATAGGAGGCTTAGTGTTTCTAGGTACAAAGGTTTGAGAAAATCGGATAGTAAAAGAATTATAGTAATCCCGGATAAAGATATGAGTCATCATATTACAGGATATAGGATAGACAAATACAAAATTGGTATCATGAAACAACGAGGTATAATGGAATCACCACTGTATAAATAACTTGTCTATATAATTTACATAGAAAATTTTGACAAGTGTCATTATTCATACATTTAGTTGTTGGATTCTATAAAATGACATAGATCTAGTCTGGTGGTTTTCCCTTATCGTTTTTGAGTTCTTGGATCTTGTTTAGAAGACTCTAGATATCCTCAATGATTATTTCTAGAGATGAACATTATAACAAGTATCTGACTCATCAGGTTTCTCGAGGACTGGTTTACTTCCCAGTGGTCGCCGTATGATCCATAATAAGTTATCTAACTTTGCGAAGATAGATTTATCAAAGAAATAGTCTGGTGGTGGTGTAGTTGACCTAACCGGTGATGAAGATCCTACTGATGAAGATGGAGATATAGGTGTTTTAGTGTCTTTAGGTGTTGAAATCTTTTTGGAAGGAAAGAAATCTCAAGAATCAAACATTGGTGATAGTGATAATACTGGAGATGGTGGTAAAACAGCTGGTAGAGCAATAATAACTTAGGGTGGTGGAATAGCATCATTAATATCAGAATCAGAAGGGACGATAGTAGAGTGAGGGGACGAAGACATGACTGTAACAACCCAGTAGTAAATAACATAAGTTACTTATATAATAGTATAATAGTTATGTATTTTTACATACTATTCGGAAAAAGTAGTGGCATCTTCACAATTCAGGGAATGTAGTGGCACGGAGGACATTGATGGCAAAAGAAAAGTAGTTATAGTTAAGGTTTTACCCTTGTTCTCTATAACCGTGAGCTCTGATACCACTCTGTAACACCCCCATTTTTACAATATAGCAGCGGAAGCTAATCTGGGGTATTACTTCATAGTACAACAGTCACAATCATAGAAAATGACTCAAAAGAGACGTTTTTAAAAGATACGTTATCATTCATTAAAATCAGAGTTTTACAAAGGCAGGTCCCAAAATCTAGAAACATAAAATGTGAATGATAACAAGTTTTAGCCATCTTCAAGTCCATGCCACTCCATGCCATAAGTTGCTCAATTACCTGGGATAAACATGCATAAAAAGGGTCAACACAAAGGTTGAGTGAAATTCATAGGTTTGAAATGTAATAGTTGAATACAAGTTATCATAATGGAAATATTCGCATTGCAAGGATAATTATTATGGAAAACATTATTTATCATGGAGAACATTATTATCATGAAGAACATTATTATCATAGAGAATATTATTATCATGGAGAACATTATTATTGCATCTAAGCTCATGAATCACATATTTAAACTCAATAGAATCGAGAGCTTCTACCTGAGACATACTAGGAGTTACTATCAAAAGAGATACTTTGAGCTACTATCCAAAGAGATATTGAGAGATATTACCCAAAGAGATATTGGGAGATACTACCCAAAGCGATATTGGGAGATATTACCCAAAGAGATATCCAGAGTCATTACCCGAAGACATACTAAGAGTTACTATCCTAAGAGATACTTCCATGTACTTAGGCAATAATATATTAGAATAGCATATGGTTTAGAAAACACTTGCATTCATGATTTATAGCATGTATCTCCCTTACGGGTTTTTGAAAATAGTTATAATCATATAATGTTTAGAAATCCAATAAGTCATTTTATAGCATGTATCACCCTCGCAGGTTTATAAAACATTCAAAAGATTGAAAATGCGAGGCTATGAATCTCACTAAGTCTTTGAAAAGTAATCACATTGTTATATGATAAACGAGTATGTAAAAGAGTTTGTAAACAAGCATGTATCCTCCTCGCGGGTTTATAAAACCTGTAAATAAGTAAAGGCGAGGTTATGAACTTCACCTGATAGGTGGTTGTAATAAATATTCCAAAATGAAAGCTGAAGACTTTATCACAATCTTAACAGGGAAGGTTGATATAGCAAGATGATAGTAAACAGCCACGTCACGTAACCTGAGTAAATATGTTAAGTCTTAGAAAGATTGTACTCTAGAACTTTGGTTTTAAAAGTTTAATATTGTTATGAGTTTGATTGGAGAGTTTGGAATTATTGTATCACTGTTCGGGCCATCATAATTCAGAGGTCATTCAGTAAACGTTTGAGGAGCTAGAGTACTTTAAATCGTAAACCCAACAACTCAGTCAGAACGTAATACCAAGATGAAACCCCTTAATATGAAGCTCTTTAGTATTGTGGTACGATATAGATTCGGGATAGGATTTTTAAAAGCACATCGATGATGAATTATATAATAGTTATAACATAATCGGTTTTAAGCGTTTTGCTCAATAACTGGAAATGATAAGCACATCAAGCGTTAATTAAAGTTATGTCTTATAACGTTTTGAACACATTTCTACACTTTTTCAAAATGTTACATTTTAGACCCTTAAGAATGAAAAATGGCAAAATATACCATTGGAGTTTTCATCTTTACAAGTTTGGTCCTTCTAGTTTAAAAGATGTACAAAGTAAACCTTGTATTTTGGAAAGTGGCATAATAGACCCTTATAGTTATAATTTTGATAAAATGACATTTTCAGTCCCTTTAGTTATAAGTTTTAGAGAGTTACGATATATACCCCTTGCATGGAAAATATTTACAAAACAAGTCCAAAGATCATGCAAGCTTAATTTAAGACTCTAAATGATATTTGCCGGTTATAGCTTATTAATATAAGCTAAAATAAGATGTTTTAATGTAACAAAAGTTTAGATTAGCGATTCGTTAAGCTAGAAATCAAAACGGGTTGAATTAGGGTTTTATAACGAAAACGCGTAGGTTTTTAATTTAAATTCTTTCAAGAATCAATAAAGTTGTTATATTAACATTATTTAAGATAGATTATCACAACATTTAACCATTATAACATTTAGATTAAAGAAAAACATAGAATTAGGGTTTATGGGTTCGGTTTTAGATCAAAATGGAAAAGCGTATGGTTTTGAGTTATATAACTTTAACAAGAGTTCATGCATGATCATATGAACATTATATGAGTATAGGAGCAGGTATGAAGATCATAGAACCTGGGTTTGAGCTTTGAAGATCAAGAATGGGTCAAAATTGGTCGAATTGCTTTGTACGCCTAGGATTGAGGTCTCGGGGCTTCAAGGCTTCAATACCTCACTTGATTTCTATTATTGGGGCTTCTTGGGTCTTCCTTGATCAAAGATTTGCTGCCATTGATGGTTATAGAAGAAGAGGTGTTGGTGTGATTGAATGAAAGGGTGTTCGTGGGTTTTTATAGGGTAAAAACCCCCTTAGTGCCCAAGAAACTTAGCAACCAAGTTAAGGACAAGTAGGGGATGATTAGGCTTAGCTAGGGACTGAGTTTGAGGGCTATAGATGTGTTGGCAAAGTTTTAAAGAGTTGTTGTGTCCCTTGGTTCAGTCGTGGGTTACTATGGAGCAAAAAAGAAGGATGTGGGGCTTTAGCAACCATAAAGGGACCTAGATATTTAGGGGAGGTGCTTGTAAGCATCTTGGGATGGAAGGAGCTTAGTCATCAGGGTTCTTGATCACGTGGTTGCATGAAAAATGGGTCAAAATACGCTAGAATGGGTCGCGGGTTCGAATAGGGCGCGAATAGGGTTTTCTTGGTTATTTTTCGAGTACACTTGATTTGTAAAGGTGGATTAAGGATTTTAAAGATTATATTAAGAGTTTATAATAATATTTGATTTGGGGTTCGAGTTGAAAATGGGTAGAAATGAGTAAACGGGTCACGGGTTGGATTAGGGTTTGAACTAGGGATTTTGGCTTGCATTTCGTGTATAATGATGTTATAATGATGGAATATGGATTGTAAATGAAGTGAATTGCTTGCTTGTAACTTGTACTTAATGGGTTGTATAAGTTTCCTTAGGAAAACGAAGGTAAAACGACTATTTTGAATATCAAGCATTAATGACTTGTACATTATGCTTTAAAGACTTGTACCTTATTTGGGAGGGAATTCATATTCAAATGAGATGTTATATTACTTGTACATTTACTCTGAATGTGGACATTACACAAAATTAGGGTTTAGGCATAGACGTTAACAGTTAAAGTTCATTTGGTATTATCGTTGTGAAAACTATATTAAATAGATAAAGTACATGTTATAGAGGATAATAGATTATTGACTTGACATGTTATGATGTTTACATGATGTAAACATGGATAGAAATAGGCATAGGTTGTTGCAAGAGCTCGTCTACTTGCTATGATACATAGATGGCATGAAATAAAGCAAAAAATTTCCTATGAAAAAGATCCTCATATATATCATAGTGGAAATTACATTGATGAAAATTGCAGGTTGTTATAGTCTCCACTCCTTAAAGAAATCTCGTCCCAAGATTTAGTTGAAAGTTGTAGTGGTATTGTTTGGGAATAGATGTAGGTGCTGGGCATGAATTTGATCTTTATGTTAGGCTAATCAAGGTCACAAGTCCACGTGTGTGATGCATTTATAATTATGTTGCGCACCATAATTATAATTGCCTCCTTTTACATGTCTACTTATTTCCAAGACCACACCTCTTGATGGTAGCCAATAGAATTTCTCCAGATCCTGATATATCTTGTCAGAACCTGGGTGGATGGAATACTTCGATTTATGGAACCTATAGGTTATGGGCCTACCATGCTTCCGCTGTAGCTGCGCCACTCTGATCGTAAAGAATCGTTATCCATTAACCTTTAAAAGTCAACATCGAATAAGAATGCTATCACAAGTCTTTGTCAAAACTTTCATACCTAGTGGTATTGAAATCATTTGACATTGTATAGATTCTTGTGTGTTTCCTTGTTATTACGTTGCAGGATATAACGGAAAATTTTAGAATACGGAGATCATGGAATGAGTGATTTAATAGGAGGCTTAGTGTTTCTAGGTACAAAGGTTTGAGAAAATCGGATAGTAAAAGAATTATAGTAATCCCGGATAAAGATATGAGTCATCATATTACAGGATATAGGATAGACAAATACAAAATTGGTATCATGAAACAACGAGGTATAATGGAATCACCACTGTATAAATAACTTGTCTATATAATTTACATAGCAAATTTTGACAAGTGTCATTATTCATACATTTAGTGGTTGGATTCTATAAAATGACATAGATCTAGTCTGGTGGTTTTCCCTTGTCGTTTTTGAGTTCTTGGATCTTGTTTAGAAGACTCTGGATATCCTCAATGATTATTTCTAGAGATGAACATTATAACAAGTATCTGACTCATCAGGTTTCTCGAGGACTGGTTTACTTCCCAGTGGTCGCCGTATGATCCATAATAAGTTATCTAACTTTGCGAAGATAGATTTATCAAAGAAATAGTCTGGTGGTGGTGTAGTTGACCTAACCGGTGATGAAGATCCTACTGATGAAGATGGAGATATAGGTGTTTCAGTGTCTTTAGGTGTTGAAATCTTTTTGGAAGGAAAGAAATCTCAAGAATCAAACATTGGTGATAGTGATAATACTAGAGATGGTGGTAAAACAGCTGGTAGAGCAATAATAACTTGGGGTGGTGGAATAGCATCATTAATATCGGAATCAGAAGGGACGATAGTAGAGTGAGGGGACGAAGACATGACTGTAACAACCCAGTAGTAAATAACATAAGTTACTTATATAATAGTATAATAGTTATGTATTTTTACATACTATTCGGAAAAAGTAGTGGCATCTTCACAATTCAGGGAATGTAGTGGCACGGAGGACATTGATGGCAAAAGAAAAGTAGTTATAGTTAAGGTTTTACCCTTGTTCTCTATAACCGCGAGCTCTGATACCACTCTGTAACACCCCTTTTTTATAGATTACAGCGGAAGCTAATTTAGGGTATTACTTCATGAATCACAGACACAATCATAGAAAACGACTCAAAAGAGACATTTTCAAAAGATACATTATCATTTATTTAAAATCAGAGTTTTACAAAGGCAGGTCACAAAATCTATAAACATAAAATGTGAATGATAACAAGTTTTAGCCATCTTCAAGTCCATGTCACTCCATGCCATAAGTTGCTCAATTACCTGGGATAAACATGCATAAAACGGGTCAACACAAAGGTTTAGTGAAATTCATAGGTTTGAAATAGTTAATTCCAAGTTATCATAATGGAAATATTCACATTGTAGGGATAATTATCATGGAGAACATTATTTATCATGGAGAACATTATTATTGCATCTAAGCTCATGAATCACATATTTAAACTCAATAGAATCGGGAGCTTCTACCTGAGACATACTAGGAGTCACTATCAAAAGAGATACTAGGAGCTATTATCCAAAGAGATGTTGGGAGATATTACCCAAAGAGATATTGGAAGATACTACAGGTATTTGCTATTTTATACATATCTTTTACCATGAAAAACTAGCCTAAATAACCAAAAACATAATAAAAATGGCAAATATATGCTTGTTTTTGTGTTTGTGTATATGCAGGTACGGATATCAAGAAAATGATAAAAAAAATAAAGTCATAACCAGACAAAACTGAGCACGAGATCGGACAGAGTGCGAGAAAACGAGTCCAACGGTGCCCTTAGATTTTATTGGGCCAGCCCGTAACCCACTTAATGGGCTGAACCAACCCATATAAAGTCAAAAGCCAAATTGTAGCCCAATATTTCTTGTTAAGAATCTGATGCGAATTGTAGTGACATTGATGTCACGTGAATGAAAATAAATGGAAGATAGTCACGTGAGGTAACACTACTTGTTTATTGGACGAATGGCAAGCAAACATGTGGCGGGGCATGTGAATGATTTCCAATTCAGTTATAACAAAATATAAGTGGAAATAAATGGTGCGTTGGTATGAGCAAATAGAATGACATGTGTCACAGATCCAATGGGCAGATCTTGATCCGAAACCCTTTGTTTTCCTGGCATCTGATTGGTTCAAGTGTATGAAGGTGGATTTGGACAAGAAAAAATAACATTTTTCACCCTTCTCCCACCACATATATATACTCGCCTCCCCTCAAGTTTTCAGAGAGTTAGTTTTTTTTAGTTTAGTTTAGGAATTTTTAGCTTATTTCTTCTTTGTAATAGCTTATTTCAAAATTTCTTTTTAATGTACTTTGCTTATTTCTCATCTTAGTAGTATGATGTAATAAATTCGGGTTAAAGTTTGTTGATGATCTCGTTTTGCTTATTTGTTGCTTAATCTCTCATTTTCTTTTCCTTTCGTGTAGCTTATTCAATAACCTGTACTTTTGTGTTTATTTTTGTGGCTTATTATTGTCAAAAGCTTTTAAAAGCTTAGAAAGTGATTTCTAAAAGCTTACAATGCTCTTTCGATTCATTTTCATTAGTTTTTAAACATTTTTTTATATAATAAGCAACAATAAGCTTTAGTATAGCTTATTGACGTGCTTATTTCATTTTAGTTTGATTAGAAGCCCTTATTTTCTGCTAATATTAGTTTCTAAATAGCTTGTTCGGTTTAGAGTGAGCCAATATTGTTGGATCAAATTTTCAGAGGTTTATTGCTTATTCGATTTGAGATTTGTAATGTTTATGTGCATTATAGCTTACTCTGAGTCCTTGTTGCTGATTTATGTGGCTTATTGATTAGTTTAGTGCTTATTTCGTTTAATATTTAGCTTATTTAAACGCGACCAATAATGAAGCCGAGTATGAGGCTCTGATAGACGGTCTTGGAATCGCAGAGCAAATGGGGATAAAAAACCTTTAAACAAATGTAGACTCCCGCCTAGTGACTAATCAAGTCAACGAATCCTACATCGCTAAGGAACCAGGCATGATCGAGTACTTGGATAAGGTAAAAACACTTACAAACAGCTTTAAGAAATTCTTAATCAAGCAAGTACCCAAGAGCGAAAACAAGAAGGCTGGCGCACTAAGTAAGATTACGTCCACCAGCTTTGCTCACCTGACAAAACAGGTTCTGGTGGAAGTACTTAAAGAAAAATCCATAAATAAAGCAGAAGTGTTAACAGTCGTGGAGGAATAAGGAAGTACTTAGATGAGTCCAATTTATGAATACCTCACGAAAGAAATACTCCCTGCGGAAAATAAGAAGGCAAGGGCGGTACAGCTCAAATGTACAGCTCAAATCAAGACAGTACTCCATAATCAATGGAGTCTTGTACAAGAAATCCTTTCTAGAGCCATGTCTACGATGTGTCGGACAATTGCAAGAAAACTATGTTCTGAGAGAAATCCATGAAGGGTCCTGCAGCATGCACGCTGGGCCAAGATCCGTAGTAGCCAAAGCTATATGAACAGGGTACTACTGGCCAACCATGCATAAAGACACAAAGAAAGTGATACGGGAATGTTAAGATTGCCAAGTGCACCATCCCGTGCAAAGGAACCCGCAACAGAAGTTAACTCCCTTCACGTCTCCATGGCCATTCTATAAATGGGGAATTGACATAGCCGAACTTTTCCCATAAGGTCCCTGCAAGGTTAAATTTTTAATAGTAGCAATGGATTATTTCACAAAATAGATTGAGGAAAAACCCATCGCAACCATAACGGGAAACTAGGTTAAAAAGTTTGTATGGGATAACATAGTTTTCAGGTTTGGCCTACCAGGGGGATAATATCCAACTATGAAAAACAATTTAGAGATAACCCATTCAAGGATTGGTGTGAAAAACTGAATATCCGCCAACGCTTCGCCTTCGTCAAGCATCCGCAAACCAACAGCTTGGTGGAAAGAGCAAACAGAAGCTTAGGAGAAGGAATAAAGGCACGATTAGATAAAGGAAGCAAGGATTGGATGGAAGAAATCCCGTACGTCCTGTGGGCGCACCGCACCATGATAAAATCAAGCAATGGGGACACTCCATTCTCGCTGACCTACATAACGAAAGCAATGATCACAGTGGAAATTGGCATGCCTACCCTGATAACTATAGAAATAGACATGGTGCAAAATAACAAAGCTTTAAAACTCAACCTAGATATCTTAGAAGAAAAAAGAGAACAAGCAGCGATCCGCGAGGCAAAAAGAAAAGAAAAAAAATGGAAAAATACTATAACTCTATGGTCCGTAACACAAGCTTTAAGCCAGGAGATCTTGTATACCAGAGCAATAATGCTAGTCATGCAGAAGACGGAGGGAAGCTAGGCTCTAAGTGGGAAGGACCGTATGAAGTAACTGAAGCACTAGGCAAAGGAGCATACAAACTCAGAGACCGCAATGGAAAACTCATTCCGCGAACTTGGAACGTCCGCAACCTTAAGAAGTGTTATATTCATGAAATGTAAGCACCCTACCCACTCGAGCTCTGCAGCTGAGGGGGAAGTATTTGAATTTCCTTTCTTTCATGAAATGTCTTTTATGATTTTAGTGAATAAAACATGAAGCCTAGCTACCTTCACAAACTTGTTTAAAACGTTTACTTTATTTTTACTTTGCAAAAGTTATTTACATGTTATATGTTGGTAAGACGCGCATACAAAGGGGTACGACCCCATAAGTAAAGACTATTATTTCGAATAATAAAAGGATGAGAAACCTAACAATTAACTCATGTACATAAGAGGTCTTGCAAGCCTCATACCGGGAGAATAACCCAGAAATATTCAACTAAGACTATCACCGTAAACATATAACCACGGTATTAAAAGATAGCGACATGAACATTGTAATAAAACATAAAGTGTTAAATATTACAAATTGTTATACACAACCATCATAAATTTGTCTAAGTATAAACAACCGCATCAAAAAGGTCACACACGACCGTGGTGTAAACAGCAAGGAAAGCTAAGGTGACATTTTAGGAAGCACCGCAACAAGGACGAGGTCAACTGGCCGAAGGATGCTCCGGTGTAATTTGCAGGTCTTCCTTTTCAAACACAATCTTTGGGGAATGAGGAGCTATGTCCTGGACTCCTGCATTAGTTGTATCATAGTCAGCCACCGATATGGGTGGAATGGAACTGATATTAGCAGCAGTGACTAAGATAGCTAAGGTAGTAGTAGCAGCAGCCATTACTTGTACTCCTAAAGTACTAGCTTTACCATTCACTTTCTCAGAAGATAACGGAGCAGCCAGCACACCCATTGCACCAGAAATAGACAAGCGGTGGGACAAAGCATCTTCCTTAAGCTTTTAAACACGGGCATGGACTACGTCTAAAGAATCAGATAGGAAAGTCTCTTCGGTAACCACATTATCCTCTTCCCGGTAAACAGGAAGAAGGAGTTGTTCAGATGAAGGATGTAACCGGCTAACCTCCAGAGTCTCAGCAGAAGGGCCTTCCAAAAAAATAAGGCTTATAATATCAGCAATACTGATGTCCTTCTGTGATTCTAGCCTAGAAAGAAGGTTAAAGTCTAGGTCGTGGAAAGCAAGGACAGCGGAAACATACCTCGCTTCCACGGAGGGATCATTTGCAGCAAAGTTAGCAAGATTCCTTCTAGATTTTCCGTGATCAATGCCCGATACCAACCCAGCTTGAATGCCTTTATCAATGGCAAGACCAATGACCGCCCCGAAAGCAGCATCATACTTCGATGATTGATGACACTTCATAATGGTCAACCTAAGGCCATGGCCAATTAACCATCGCTGACCAACTATGGTGGTCAAGGAGCGAGGATAAAACTCCTCATCTAAGTGAAGGGCCAGATCTATAAGCTCAGAGTCCAGCCCTGCCACACGATCACTAAGTGCCTTGACCTTTTCATCCTGAATCGCATCACACTGTTCCTTAAAAAGTTTATACCCTGATACTTGGTCACGAAGTCCGAAATAGGTAGTCTTTAACAAAGACACTTGATCAGCAAAACCATCCCTTTGAGACATAAGAGAAGCAGCCTTAACACTTAAATCATCACAAGATAACTCTAAGCTAGACTAATCTTGAGTAAGCTTGGCAGTTTGGGCAGTCAAGGACGCAAGTTCAGTCTTTTTAGCGGTGGCTGTAGACTCAATCATCGCGACCTTCTTCTCAAGAGCATTTTTCTCTTCCTCAAGAGTTGAGTTTCATTCCTTCAAACTATTAAGCTCACTAACTCGAGTAGCTTTCGCAGCTTCAATAATAGAAACCTAGTAGCGGAGATGAATTGCTTCTTCAGTATCAACTTCCTTCAAAGATAATTGAGCTTTTAAATTTTCAATTTCAATATCTTTTTCTTTCAATAGATCAACCTGCCTAACACATTTTCCCTCAAATTGTTTCCTCTCTCTAAAATTGTATTTTGACCGCAGCCTAACCTCAGCGCTAAGGCATGTTTGACGTGCCGCTCCAACATTAAACTCAACAAAAAGCTAATCATAATCCATACTGCGAAGCTGGGAAAAAAGGCCAGGAGGGGCAAGCTGATCAATCACACTGCGGCACACATCAGGATCATCAAGAACAGAATTATTAACCACATTCCATTTAGGAACATATACCTGACGGAGAGACCTGGAATCTATTTCTTGAGAAACATAGAAAGTGTCGGCAGAAAGCTCTGTACCGGCAGGATTAGAAGGACCTGCAAAATCTGGCCCTGTCGTGCCTATGGAGGCGGAATCCGCAAAAATACTTGGATGAACTTGGGAAACTGGCTCGGCTCCCGCCCCAAGGACCAGAGCAGAAGAGGCGCCGAAAACATTGGTAGTAGCAATAGCCGCAGTCATCACTGGAGGTGGCGGAACAAAAGACCTAACAAGAGAAGTGACCTCAGCATCTGCAACATTTGTACTAGAATGATGAGAAGAGTTTGAGGAAATTACAAACCTCTTAAACGGACGTTGAGTACGCAAATTCGGCCAAGAACATAATCAGTTTTACCACCACCCTCACGTTCTGGCGTAGGGGTCACAGAGGAAATAACAAATGGCATAGTTGCCGCAGTCGTAACACCAACTTCCGCGGCTAAAGTACTACATTCAAGTAAACCTTGAAGCGCATCAAGGGATTTTTCACCAATACTTGCACCGGCATCACCAGAGGTGTCATGATCCTCCCTTAATTTCTTTGGAGGATGGTTAGAACCACTAGCACCGACAGCTCTTCTTTTCTTCTTTTTACTCTTAGGCTTATCATCAGCAGCAGCCTAAAACTCTTCATCCACAACAATAGTAACAGCTTCATCTTGACCAGCGCGGTCACTGCCCTCGGAATGATTTTCCTGATCAGCATCACCACTTCCATCATGACCAATGTTCTCAATACTGTCATTCTGATCACCATGATCAGCCTGTACAACTGGCCCGGCCTGATCATCTTCACCAGCAAGAGCAATAACATGGCTTATAGTAGAATCCAATAAAGGAACTTGTCCTTCGATTTGCCTCTCACTAATTCGCATCTTGGTAGGATCCGCTTGACGAATAAAAGCAAACAAATCCATCTCTGCATAGATAAACAATAAAAAAATTAGATACAGTGGCAGAAGACAAATGAAGTTGTGCAACTAAAAAGCACCCACCCTCTTCGACATCAGTCAAGAAGGTAGGATAAACATTATCATCCAAGTCATAGTAACGACTCAAGCCAACAAGACATAAGAACGGTTCCAGAAACTTTCAGAACGGAACTGGATGAGTGGCAAGGAAGTCACACACTTTCGCACTAAACTCCGTCGCGGTAGGAAAGGGGTCTCTCGCCAGTGTTTTCTTAGTGTACCAAGGAATAGAAGAGGGGAAAACAAACGCATCAACCCAAAAGAAGCTGTTATTCCAGTTTTTTAATGAATCTAAAGGCTTGGTATGACAAACTGGGGGATTCTCCAAACGTTTACTAAAAGACAGCCAGCCTTTATTTTTAGAATTTATGTAAAATCTACGAAACAATCCAACGGTGGAAACGTAACCGTGAACACAACATAAGATTCAAAATAAGAAATCTTAGCAGCAGCAATGACGGAAAGCTGCGACAAGTTGATACGGAAATATTCGAGAACATCTACAAGGAACCTAGAGAGGGGTATTTGGAAGTTGGAAAAATCAAAGAACCTGTTATAAACACCAATTTTACTAGCAGGACTATTATGTATGTTCTGGTTAGGACCAGGCAACTTAGGATGAACAGTATCAGGAATATGATACTTCTGACAAAACGCATCTAAATCCGTTTGGGTTAAAGTAGAAGTAACAACATAAATCGAACTCATTGTAAGAAGAAAATTAAGAGTTGAAGCCTAGCCTTGAAGCCTAAGAAACCTTGAAGAAATAACCGGCGTGGAAAATAAAGTAGAAAGCTCAAATAAGGCGAAAATGGAAAAAATAGGGAAAAAAGTAGAAAAGGAAACAATGAAACCCAAGGCAGATATTTATACCCTTGGTGTATTTAATTTGAAGCATGGTAAGATTTTCACATGTGTATCCCACCAAACAAACAAACGGGTAGGATCAAAAGTAAACAAAATGTGATGACAAAAGGTTAACTGACCACAAGTCGTGTTAGTCAGAAAATGTAGGGTCAAGGGAAAGACACGTCATACAAACCCTACCCAACTGGCGAAGGAAGGGTCACGGAGAAACCAACAGTCATGGAAGAGGGAAGAGGCACGACAATAAAGAACCTAAGTCTAGTAACATTTATCGCATGCAGTAAAATACTAGACTAGGGGACTTGATGACGTATGATAGGTATAGGAGGCCTTTGGGCATCGGCCGTACTATCACATTAGGGCCTTGGCCCAACCAAATAGATAACAAGCATAACGGGTCGGAATTAAGCACAGAGTCACTCTAAGCACAGCCTGGATACAACAAGACGGGTGTGGATTGATCACAGGCCGCTCCTGTAGGCCATTAGCGGATTAGTTGACATCCACGGAAGATCATCCGCGCCCGCGGTCACGATAACCGTGGACCCTGGCCTGACAAGGGTCCCACTTGGGTCACTACGATAATAGACGAAATACTAGAAACCCCTATTAGACTCGCCTATAAAAGGAATCCTCTGACACTCCAAATTGTATGATTTTCTCACTCTTCCCAATACACACACATACCTCTGACAACATGTTTTCTTACTCTCATGTTGAAGTCTGATCATAGGGTCCGCCCCCATGGTAAGACTAACGGTTTACCTTTATTTGTGCATGATATCATCTGAACTACTTTGTTTAGTACAAGATCTAGCCCGATGATAACTTACAGGTCCAGCCCAATAAGCAACCTAAGCCCATCTCATATCCTATCACACATTTTGTACTAACAGAAATTAGCAATATGGTCAAAAAAATACCCACCACCGCTATCGCCACCGCCACCACCACCACCATCGATCTTGACATATTTATGCACGTATATGTGGTTTATATGCGCCACAACACTCAAAGTCATACCTCTGCATTCTCACTTCATTTAAACATGCTAAAACAAGTTATTGACAGGTCAAAATCAGATCATCTTAATCTCTATTTTGACTTATGAGAGCTTGGATTGTTGTAAACATGATCATTATTTGGGTGGTGGTGGTGGTGGCAGTGGGGGATGGCGTTGGTGGGAGCGGTGATGGTGAGGGTGGTGGCGGTGGGTGGTGGCGGTAGGTGGTGGTGGATATAATAACTGTTAAAAATTAATTGGAAGTCCAAAAGAAAATAAAAGTGGGGAAGAAGACGAGGGTATATTAGTCATTCCGCAAGCCTTTGATGGCACTTAACGGGCAAAAGCAACCCTCGTGAGCCATGATGGCTATTTTGCAACAAAAAAGAGAGCTTTAGGGACATATTCTATAAAAACTAGGCTTCGGTGGCCAGCTTGTGAAATCGCAAACTTTAAGGACAAAATTTGCAATTTACCCTTAATTTTAACGAAACAAATTTAGCACATCTAGTTTTGATTGTACCTTGGGAGACTTTGTTAAGAATTAAAGTGAACAAAGGCTCACGATTGTGGAATGACTACAAATATTTACCTAAGTTTTATTCATAAATTTGGGTTATTCAATTTTGGTTATTGAAATTTGGATATCCAAAAATTTAGTAATATTATTGTTCAATATTTGATTATTTGCATAGTGCGTTTTCTTTTTAACAGTTTTGCTACCCACGCTTGACGCTTCGTTAAGGTGCATTTTGCATAAGTAAAAGCATTTGATCATGTTTGCAATATTGACACAAACCAATTCATCAAATGACTTGGTATTGTACTGTTGTTCAAATTCTATCATTTTGAAAACTACATTTAATGAATCGGTAGCATCAAAATGAAAAAAAAGACTGTTTCTATATTATATCACATAAGTCGGCTTCCCACAACAAAGTTAGGGTGTTAGGTGAGGGTAGATAACATAATCTTTAAAGACATCATTTGAATGAAAACTGAATTTCCTCCAATGTCTTTCCCATGGTCTTAGATACCAAAAGCGCAAAGAAGACAACAATTATAGCGCACATAAACATATATAATGAGTGAAGGTTCCTGCGGGCAAAAAACATAACCAATATTAATATCATACGATAACCATTGGTGCAACCAGCAAATAAATAAATGTACGTGAGCTCATTGTTTTACATGGTGCAAGCATACGGCTATTTAGATGGTAGCAATATAGGCAATCGGGTGGGTTGGGTTCCATGTAAAACTGCGACTTTTTAGTATGGTTTGGTTGACTCGGAAGTACGCTCTTGAGTTAGTTTTGTCAAATAATTAATGTGTTAAATATAATAAGATAAATCAATACTTAAATAATCATATTGTTTTGGGTAAAGATATTTAATTGGGTGTAAAGAGGTCCGACGCCATTAAGTGCACACAAAAAATGATCTTTTTGTGTTTACTTTGAGCATATTAATGAAACTTAAGTTCATGAGTTTCTAACGTATTAACCCTCAATTCTTCAAAAATACACTTTGTGAGAATATATGCATGTTTTACCCAGTTGACCCATTTCATAACCCGATGACATGCCTCGGGTAAAAAAGTGAGACACAACAGCAACTTCGTCTAGTAAGATGAACATATTTAGAACACTGATCCAACAATTGTACCTTGGGAGACTTGTTGAGATTTAAAGGGGACAAGGCTGACGATTGCGAAGCAGCTACAAATAGTTACCTTAGTTTTATTCATAAATTCGGGTTATTTAATTTTGGATTTTGATTTATTGTTCAATATTGATTATTTGCATAGTATGTTTACTTTTTAACCTTAAATTACAAGGCTCTAACTAACTAAGCCACAAATTAATAGTACATTCTAATTTAATGGTTAATTGCAAATATTGTGCCTAAACTTTACGATTTTCACAAACTGGCCACCGAAGCCAAGTTATTATAAAGAACGTCCCTAAAGTTTACTTTTTTGTTGCAAAATAGCCATTATGGCTAACGAGGGTTACTTTTGCCCGTTAAGTGCCACCAAAGGCTTACGAAATGACTAATATATCATCGTCTTCTTACCCACTTTGATTTTCTTTTGAATTTATAGTTAATTTTTAAGAATTACTGTATTATATCCACCACCATGGTACATACTTCAACTAAATATTGAAGTTTGACATTAGTTATTATGTAGTTGATTACAACCCAACTTGATGTTTGCTTAGCAAATCTTGAATAGAAACACTAATGCTTATAATGGTATAGCCTAATACAATTAGACCAGTATGGCATATTTTGCTTCTACTAGATACTAAAATTTGATCTTAGTTATATATGGTTACTGATAATCCCCATTAAGAAAAGAACTAACAAAAACATGTTTGTTAGGGTTGTTGCTCCAGTATTGTTGATAGATACTAAAATCTGATCTTAGTTATATATGTGTCTGACAATATATGTGGCCATCATCGGGAGGTCATTTCTATATAAAGGTCATGGTGATGGTCTTTACAAACACAAAGAAGATTAGCGAGAGCTCAATGAAGAAGATGGTGTTAATGAGCATTCAGTCAACGATCCAGCCAAAAATAGTAAACCCACTTGTGTTTGATTGCACATATGTTATTGCAGATAAAAAAAGCATAAATCATATAAAACATGAAATGTAATCGAGTCTAGGAATACCCCAACTACACATACTGTTGATAGTGGACTATTGTTAAAACATACCGAATGATTGTATCTTATATATGATGGAGTAAAAGAGTGTGGTTGTGGAGAGAAAATGGCACAAAATAAGACTTTAGCTCACACTCGGAATTTTTTATGCCCAAGCAACCTGTCGAGTTAACAGCTTCTGTGTTCTTGATATCGATTAATGTTCTTTACTAAGAAGCACCATTTGAGTCGCATGTTATTAGTGCATGCCATCTAAAAGTAACTGATCCAAGTGCTTGAGCTCTATGTGAACTTTTTGAAGCTGCAGATAAACAAAGAACGATTCCCAAAGCTGTAGAATTACTAAAACCTGCATCATTGAAGTTTAAGCAGAATAATACGTAAATGGAATCTGCAGTATGGTCAAAATTATTACCCACAACCGCCGGCACCCACCACCAACGATCTTGACATATTTATGCAGGTATATGTGGTTTATATGCGCCACAACACTCAAGGTCATACCTCTGCATCCTCACTTCATTTGAGCATGCTATAACAAGTTATTAGCAGGTCACTAGTCAGCTCATCTTAAACTCTATTTTGACTTATGAGATTTTGTATTGTTGTAAACGTGATAACTAGTCAGGTGGCGGTGGTGGGTGTCGGTGGTTGTGGCAGGTGGCGTTCGTGGGTGTGGTGGTGGTGATGGGTGGTGATGGGAGGTGGTGGATATAATAATTATTAAAAATTAATTGGAAATTTAAAAGAAAATCAATTTGGGGAAAAAGACGAGGGTATATTAGTTATTTCGCAAGCCTTTGATGGCATTTAACGGGAAAAAGTCACCCTCATTAGCCATAATAACTATTTTGCAACAAAAAGGGAACTTTAGGGACATATTCTATAATAACTTGGTTTCGGTAGCTAGCTTGCGAAAAACGCAAACTTTAGGGACCAAATTTGCAATTTACCCTTAATTTAACGAAACAAAATCAGTACATCTAGTTTTGAAGTGGCTACAAATAGTTACCTAAGTTTTATTCATAGTTATCCAATTTTGGATATCCGAAATTTTTGTTATTTAAATTTGGAAATCCAAAAATTTCATTTGTGATTTAATTTTCAATCTTTGATTATTTGCATAGTGTTTTTTCTTTTTAACTTAAAACGAGGTTTTGCTACCAGCGCTTCACTGCGGCATGTTTTGCATAAGTAAAAGGATTTGATCAAATTAGCAATTTGGACATAAACCAATTCATCACATGACTTGATTCCAGGCATTTGTTTACATTTCAAAAAACAAAAGATCTGCTCCATTGTACTGTTGTTCAGATTCCATCATTTTGATAACTACATTTAATGAATTGATAGCATAAATATGAAAAAAAAAAAAAGATTGTCATGATTTTTCTATATTATACCACATAGTCGGCTCCCGCAACAAAATCAGGGTGGTAGGGGAAGGTGGATAGCATAATCTTTAAAGAAATCATTTGAATGAAAACTGAATCTACTCCAATGTCTTTCCCTTGGTCTTTGGTACCAAGAATGCAAAGAAGGCAATAATTATAGAGCACAAACACTTGTAAATAGTGAAGGTTCGTGCCAGCAGCAAACATAGCCAGTATTAAAATCATACGATCACCATTTGTTTAATCACCAAAGGCATAAATGTATGTGAGTTCATTTATGTATATGGTGCAAGCATATATCTATATATACGATCACCATGTGAACTACAAAGTTTACACCGATTTCAAATGATTGGGTTGACTGAGTGGTTAGAAATCCATGCTCCGGCCACCAAGCAAACCAGAACTCACAACACTCAAGTAGGTAATTGACACAATTGCAAAGTTGAATAGCACGCTTCCTCACTAACATATTGAAACTGAGCTACCACCAGCTGATAGAAAAAGGAAAAGGACAAGGGATATAATCAAACAAGTCTTCTTCAATGAAGAAGTGGTAGTTGATGGAATGGAAAGGAACTTAGCTCCTCCTCTATGTGTTACAACTAGAAACCATAGGCAAGTACTTGAGTACCCTGCCTGTAATCTTATTCTTTAACGGAAACACTAACTTAAGATTTCAAAGGATCAGTGAGTATGGGTTAGCTACAGGATACACAACATCATTGTCCAAGAGTCTGGGAATGCAAAACAAGTAGTTGTTGAGCTGATGCTGATGATTAAGTCAAGGCATGACCATTTTGAGGCTAAGGATATAGTGGAAAAGAACTTAGATAATTATGATTTATAAACTGTTATGTAATCGATGAATGAAAAGTTCTTATTTTGTTATCTTGCTTGTATAAAATTATGTGTCAGAAGAAGTTGTGTACTCACTTATAATAATCTAGACTTAGCATAATTTATATTCAAATAGGAGGACATTTTTTGGCCAATTTAGTGCCTAATTTTCTCTTCCTAGAATAAACAGAAGTTAGGCTAAGTGTTGAAGGCTCGCTGATGTTCAATGATTAGATGAAGACTCCCTGAAGCACAACTTCAACTAGCAACCTCAGATGTATTCAAGTCAAAGACATTATCAAGGAAGTCGAAGATTACTTGAAGACATACTCGTCAAGTGAGATGGATCAGCTAGTATGTAAATGGAATACGCTGAAGGTTTGAAGGGAGTCAGAGGTCGCAATACCCTCATGCACAAGTTAATCAAATACTCAAAAGCATTTATCTCATGATGTAAGTCTTTTTCTTAATCTAATTAAGCATGGATAAACTATAAAAATTAACACAAAATTAACATTTCATCATGTGTTGGGGTGGTGATAGCATGCTTTCTTGAAGTCCATTCCCATCCCCAACAATAAATATTGTATCCATCCCCATGTAAGGTGTCGTTCTAGATGAAAATGCATAAACCATACATCTATTTTGAGTTTATAAGAGAAATACTTGTGTTAATTATTATACAAGTGATCATATTGAAATTCAAGTTGTTATTGTAGAAGCTTTAAACCTAATTTTAGCCAATCCATTTATCGGAACAAGAACAATATTTCAGAATGAAGGGTCTACAAGGTTATAGTTCAATGGGTCCTTTTTCTGGCCAAAGTTACCATATCCCCATCCAACGACGTAAAAATTAAATCCATGTAAATGCATAGGATGATCAAGCCCTGAAACCAAGTTGGTCCCTTGAAATGCGACTTCGACTATTGAATCAGTATCACCCTCACTTTTGTAGCCATCTTAGGCATTTGTAAAATCAATGGTAAATTATTACCAGTAAAGTTGTAATACAATGGTGGAACATTAGGAAATCTTGTACTGAACTCATTGTTGATGTGATAGTAGTAAGCTTCTAGTATGTCAATACGTAGAGATTCAAAGCTAATATTGTTCATACTAGCTGCGAATCGTGGACCATTTGGCCCCTCACACGAAACAAAGGGAATGATAATGGTGGAATTTATTTATATAGAAATGGTGGAACATATTTATATATCGTGAGCCGTCAAAGGGAATGATAATATGCCTAAGATCTTAAGGCTACCAAGAAAGTTTAAAGCTGCAATGAAATCATTGTAAAATGGTAATGATGGGTGTATAGGACTGGTGGCGGAACCACTGTTGTATTGGAGGATTCCAGTGGTGGTGTTATTAAAAGAAACGCCAGCACCGGTGGAATATGCTCTAACAGCCATGTAGTAACAACCTTGTGGTGAAACGTGGTTTGCTTCTAACAAGCAACAGGGATATTACTACATAATCTTTTGTTAGTGGTTTACCATCGGCTCCCACAACAATTAACGAATGATTTGCAATGGTGAAAAAAAGGATTTCTTTCATCGCTGCGTTTACCATTCGTAAAAGATACTTTCTCCCATATGTCACATTTAACTTAAAGGTATCTTTAAAATGAGGAAATTACATGGTTCGTCACTGTGATTTGGTCAAAATCACTGCTTTTGTCCCTCGAATTTCATTTTTGCATTGTGAATCCTTATAATGAAGTGTTGTAACACGATTCGTCCTTATATTTAACGCTCATTAATTTGTTCCGTTAAGTCTCCTCATATGCCTTGCACATGAAGGCACAATAGTCTTTTTCAAAACAACCCCTCCCCTAACCATGCTCCTAACAGTTGTATTATTTGTACTATACCGACATAACTGCGAACGTGGCAAAGTTTGATTATATGTTTGTTTGAGCTTGCCAAAAAATAGGTGTAAATGATTCGATATATATCTATATCTATATATCTATATAAAATAAAGAAAGAAAGTAAAAAAAATATATATATATTTGTTACATAAATGGTCCATGTAGTTTACTTGGACGTAAAATAATGATAATGCCCCTGACATTAACTTTTTAGGATTAAATATGCAATTGTCTCAACCACAGTGACCTTTTATGTAATTAACTCTACAAAAATCATGTTCTTAAGTAAGCGTAATTACATAACTAACCTTGGCTCAAGCATGGATAAAAAGTCACCAGGTTGAACATTGGTGGTGTAAGCATCAGAGTCTCTAGGGGCACCACCAGATGTAATAAATTTTTTGGGCACTTGCATTATATCTTCGTTCCACCATTCGCCTAAATAGAATTTCATTAGAGGTAAAAAAATAACTAGTCAGTCATATCTAATGAACACAATAGATGTATGTAAGTATGTTCACAAAATGTAAAAACTGTGTTTGTGTTCAATCGTAGTGGTATCAGAGCTCGGTTCGCGAGTTGTCTGGTTATCTAGGTTCGATCAAGAAGGGTTGCTTGTTGTTCGATTTCTGGTAGGAGCAGGGTTCTGTTTGGGCTACAAGGATCGCGACAACAAAGGGTTTCGGTGTTCAGTTTTCTTTGAAATCATCTCAGGTAGAGCAGGTCATCGATTGAAAGGTTTTGTTGTTTTTTCGAATCTTTGAAAGATCAACAATAGGTCTGGTTGTTGTTTTTTTTTCTATCATCGTGATAGAAGGAAGAGAGGAAGTCACGGTGTGTTAGGTGGTTGGCTTGTATCTAAAAGTCTAACTATAGTTAATTCATTCAAAAGGGTTTTATTCAGATATTTACAGGCAAAATTATTTTTGGCCAAGGCTTTTAATCACTTTTAGATTTAAAGAATATATTGGGCCAAAATCTGAATATTATTTTTGTTTTTATAAAACGAAAGGTTATTACTTTGAAGGGTATTTTGCACAAGGGACTTTGTTAGTTTGTGATTGTGAGATTTTTCACAAGGTTTAGCAAATTAATAAAGGAATTAAAGAATGACGGGAGCCAAGTTTGACATCGAAAAAATTCGGGAAATTGAGAACTGGTGATTTCGGTTATGGAGGATCAAGATGCGTTGCTGGTATTAATCCAATATGGTGTGAAGCAGCTCTTGGAGGTTTTTACCGCGGTGTAATGAAGCTGAAGCGAAGCTGAGCTAAACAAAGAAAGCTCACAGGCCGTGATTTTTGTGTTTTATGTAACAAGGTTCTGAAGATGAGGTTTACCGGGGGGAGGAAGGCTGCAGCGGGGGTTTGGACTAGCTCGAGACTTGTACATGAAAAGTCCCTTGGCCAACAAGTTGTACCTTAATGAAGAAGTTGTTTACATTCTACATGCCGGTTCTGGACGAAAGATTTCGAGCATTAGATGAGTTCAAACAAAATCGTTCTTGATTTAGCCAAATATTGAGGTAAAATTGAGGACGAAGATCTTGATTTATATTACTCACTCTTTCACAGAATCATTTCTGAGCACTTGTGGATACCTTGCTTTTTATGGACGGGAAAAGCTTTTGACTTGGGAGGTGTGATTGGCCACACTAAATTCAAAGGAAATCAAAGAAAGGTCTAAGGCGAAGGGGGATGATGGTGAAGGGTTATATGTGAGGGGAAGAACTGATCGCAGGGATTCGCATCAGTCAAGGGGAAAGTCAAGATCAAAGTCTCGAGGTGGAAGACTCAAGTGCTATATTTGCCAATCTGAGGATCACTTGAAGAGAAACTGTCCGAAGAATAATCGCAAAAAGTCAACAGGTTACGTCAAGAAAGATGATCAGCCAAACTCCAGTGGTTCGACTTATGACGATTCTGAGGTGATGATGGTGATGAGCACACAGGCTCAGGCTCTACTAGATTTGATCATGGATTCAGGATGTTCATACCACATGACACCCAGGTTAGATATATTTTTTGATTTTCTAGAATGCGATGGGGGCAGTGTACAGTTGGGTGACAACAGGGAGTGTAAAATCAGAGGTTAATGGCAAAGGTGTGGTATTACAAATGAGAGATGGTTGTCAAGTTTTGTGTTTAAAACAATGTTCAGGTTTATTCCTGAAATTGAAAGATACATGATATCGCTGGGAACTCTTGAAAAAGGGGGATTTACCGTAAAAATGCAGTCGGGCAAAATCAAGGTGATTAATGGTTCCAGGGTTGTTTTATCTGGAATACGAAGGGATAATTGCGTATACTCTTTGGATGGCCATGCAATGGCAAGTGAGCTTAATGCTAGTGTTGTCCCATATAGAAAAGACGTCTTGGCACACGGTTTGGCATAGAAGACTGGGACATATCGGTGAGGCGGGCTACAGGTGCTGGAAAAGGCAGGTCTGTTTGCAAGGAGAGTTGGTAAGCTCGATTTTTGATGAGAATTGTAGTTCTGGGAATAGTTCAATCGAGTCAGATTTCGGTGTCAGGAAGGCTCCACTACGCAGGGAGGTGTTGATATGTTCATTCAAACTTATGGGGTCCGTCTCAGGTGGAATCATTAGGATGCAAGAGGTATTTCTTATCTATGAGTGTTGATTATTACAGGAGGGTACTATGGGTTTATATTCTCAGGTTTCAACACGGAATCATTGGAAAGTTAAAGAGTGGAAACAATTAGTAGAGACATAAGAATGGGAGGACGGTTAGAAGTTGAGACGGCATAATGGTCTTGAGTTCTGTAACCGGGAGTTTGAGCAGCTATGCATTGAGAGTGGGATTGCTAGACATTTGACAGTTGTCGGGACGCCGCAACAGAATAGGGTAGCAGAACGTATGAACAAAACTCTCATGGATAAGGTACGCTGTTTATTAATTCAGTCTGGATTGCCCAAGACCTTCTGGGCAGAAGCGACATGTACGGCCGCATATCTTATCAATAGGTCACCATCGAGAGCGATTGAGAAAAAGACACCTATGGAGATGTGGTCGGGACATCCAAGTGATTATGGGATGTTGAGGATTTTTGGCTGTGTCGCTCTATCCAAAACAAATTAAACAAGGTAAGCTCGGGCCGAGAGCGGTAAAATGCGTTCTTTTGGGGTATCCCGAGGGTGTGAAGGGGTACAGACTATATAGGCTTGATGATGAATCACCTAAAATAGTCACTAGCAGGAACGTGGTCTTCAATGAAAGTGTCATGTACAAAGACACGTTGAAGGATTCTGGTGCAGGTGATAAGTCTGTTGAGGAATTACAGGTTGAGGTGGAAACTGCAGGGTTTTAAATTATCATACGCATGGAGGAAGATCAGAATAGATCAGGAAGATGGCCAATGAAGGAAGATGCAGGGGATCAAGAAACTAATCAGACCACGGATCTCAGATTATCAGTTGACTCGGGGATAGAGAGGCCAAAGGACTGAAACGAAAACCTTTGAGGTTTCAAGATGAAAGTAATTTGGCTGCTTAAGCATTTGCTGATAGCAGAGAACGAAGATATCTATGAACCATTGAGTACCAGGAGGCAGTTGCTTGTGAAGATAGTTCTAAATGGAAAGCTGCTATGAAAGAAGAGATGGATTACTCTAAGGAAGAACAAGACCTGGGATTCTAGTAGATCCTCCAGCTGGGCAAAAGCTTTGGTGTGAGTTCTAAATGCTGTATAAGATATAAAGAAGGGATTGTAAAGGTGTTCAAAAGGCTAGGTACAAGGCAAGGTTGGTGGCTCGTGGATTCACACAGAGGGCAGGTATTGATTACAATGAAGTATTTTCGCCAGTAGTTCGACACACATCTATTCGGGTTATACTTGCATTGACTGCATGTAAAGATTATGAGCTGGAGCAGTTTGATGTAAAGATGGCATTTTTACATAGGAATCTTGAAGAAGTGATCTATATGAGGAAGGCCAGGGATAATGAACAAGGTACAAGGTATGTTTGTTAAAAAATCCCTTTATGGTTTGAAGGGCAGTCACCTTAGGCATTGGTATAGGAGTTTTTGTATGAGTACATGTATGAGCAACTGGGTTCAAGCGTATTAGCTGGTCTAATGACAGCTGTGTATATTACAAAGACGTTATGCACCTGGTGTGTATATCTATCTATTGTTATATGTAGACGATATGCTATATTGCTTGTAATGAGCAAGGCTTGGAAGATTGGGTCTGCCAACAAATTAGTCTTTGCTTAAAAGGAGTTTGACATGAGGAGCTCGGGGAAGCAAAGAAGATTACTTGGTAGAGTATCGTAGGGATCGGAGTCGTAAGATTTGAGGGTGTCACATAGGGTACGTTTTCCTAAGATTTTGAATAATTTTAGAATTAGACTATGGGAAATCGGTTCTGATGCCATTGGGTGGGTAATTCAGCTGTCGGTTGAAGGATTGTCGGTTAGGGATTTGATGTTGAAAGGATGAGTAAGGAGCCGTATGCAATGCGGTGGAGCTTATTACTGATGGTCTGTGCACGAGACAAGACATAGTGTATGCAGTAAGTGTAGTTAGCAGATATTTGGCGAATCCGGGTAAAAATCATTTGAGGAGCAGTGAAGTGGTTTTTGAAATTTTGCGGGGCACTGACAAACGTAAGTTTGTGTATGGACTGTTCGTGGCAACATGTAGACGTAACTGGTTTTGTTGATTCAGACTACGCTATAAGGTTCCCGGTTAAAGGTTTAGTTTAGGTCGATCACTGGTTAGCAATTTTTAGTACAGGGATGTGTTGTAAGTTGGAAGGCAACGCTACAACACGTGGTGGCTCTTTCAACTACAGAGGCGGGGTATATATAGCCCTTAAGGAGGCTGTGAAGGAAGCTATTTGGCTAAGGGGACTCTTGGAAGAGTTGGGCATAGAGCTTAACACTGTGGCAGTTAATTTGATAATCAGGGTGCGATTCACTTATTGCGGAATCATGTTTTTCATGAAAGGATAAGACATTTTTTCCCCCAATTGTGCGTTATCACTCTCATACGAGAGGTGAGGTCTTGGAAGCTAAGTCGTGAAGTTTTGAAGGTGGGTACTTGAACACAATGCTGCGGTTGCCTTGACGAAGGTTGGTACCTGGACACAAGTTAAAACACTGCTAGTATGTATAGAGAGAAGTTTTCTGTGTGTTGCGTATAGGATAATGTAAAGCCTAAGTGGATATTGTTTTATTTAGTCTTTATAATTAGCCGTAATTGTGTATATTTTGCTTTGTTTTCTTAGCAGAATCTTGGGTCCAAGTTGTCTTTGTATTCTTAGCCGTCATAGAGTCCTAGTTGGATTCTACTACCTCCAGCCGTCATAGAGTCCTAGTTGGATTCTACTACCTCCCCCTCATCTCTATAAAAGGAGGTGAGGGGGGAAGAGACGATGTACGTTCATTCTTTCAATACTAATCTAAACATCGATTAGGGATATTACCTTGTGTGTTTACTTTTCTGTCGATCCATTATCTGTTGTGGTGTATCTTCATCCTCACGATCGAGGTTCCGCATCTAGTAACCAGGGTTGTAGGCTATCAATCCTACAATATTTGTTACATAAATGGTCCATGTAGTTTACTTGGACGTAAAATAATGATAATGCCCCTGACATTAACTTTTTAGGATTAAATATGCAATTGTCTCAACCACAGTGACCTTTTATGTAATTAACTCTACAAAAATCATGTTCTTAAGTAAGCGTAATTACATAACTAACCTTGGCTCAAGCATGGATAAAAAGTCACCAGGTTATATCTTCGTTCCACCATTCGCCTAAATAGAATTTCATTAGAGGTAAAAAAATAACTAGTCAGTCATATCTAATGAACACAATAGATGTATGTAAGTATGTTCACAAAATGTAAAAACTGTGTTTGTGTTCAATCGTGTACACTTGTCAAAAATTATGGGAACTTCTACATGGGGTTGTGGGAAGGGGTAGCTTTTACCCGGTCTGGGTTGCACAACGATAGCACCATGGACCGTGGCTCTAGACCAGTCGCTATGAGCATGCCACCAGAGTGTCCCAACTTCCATAGAAAATATTATCTTATAGTTGAATGAGTCACCCGGTTGAATCGGACATTGTGTGATGTATTCCGGACCATCTGACCATGGGTTCCTAGGTTGCTTTACCCCATGCCTAAGATTTTGAACTCGTATAAAAAAAAATTTGTCAAGGAAACTATGCTAGCTAAAGCTATTGACAACTGCTATACAAAATGTAATTTTTAAAGAATTCTTAGATCTCGTACAGTCGTACTTATAGTTGAAGTTACTTAACAACAATTTATGTCTGATAACAGCAATTATATAAGTAGAAAAGACTAAATAAAAGTAGTTTGGTTAGTGGGTATCGGCCCAAGTTCTAAAGCACCACCTTTTGAACTTAGATTTTAAAATCGGACATTTGTGAATTGATTGCATAGCTTATACTTTATTTTCTGTCAAGGACGAACATTCAAACAAGATTTGTCATTTGACAAGTATTTTTAAGGGGTGTTTCTAAGGCTGTCAAACTCGCGAGTAAACTCGTAGGATCGTCCGATCCTATCGATCCTACGAGTTTACCAGCAAAAAACGTGTAGTATCGCATATGAGGTGGGATCGTAAGTGGGATCGTAGAATCGAACGTAAACTCGTAGGATCGAGTGCAGATACGAGTTTACTAAGCTAATATCTATCTTATGTTTCTCGATAGTTTTTAGCCCATTATTTTCTTAGCCCTAACAAATTAACAAATAAAAATACTAACTGAACATTGACGGTTCATTTTATATTTTCTAATCCTACTAAACTTAAGTATCTACTTTCCCAAATCACAATTTCAAGATGAAAACTAGTGGTATTCTTCTCATAATTTAATTGGTAGGATCGTACGATCCCGATTCGATTCTACGATCTCGATCATGCAAAGACAAAAACGATCCCAGGTGGGATCGCGAGTTTGACAGCCTTGGGTATTTCTATTTTTGCCTTTTTTTTTAAAAAAGTTAGTGATAAATACCCCAAAATTTTGCCTATTCCTCAAATTGCCACAGGGCAACCGGGGCGACTTCATTATATTTTTGACACGTGTCACACAAAAGTACAATAAAGTACACTATAGTGTACTTTTGTCATACACATGTCAAAAATATGGTGAAGTCGCCTCGGTCGTCTTGGTCGCCCTGAGGCATTTGAGGAATAAGCAAAATTGTGAGACAAACATCACAAACACTTTTTCCTCATGGGGCAAAAATAGAAATACCTCTATTTTTAAATAACTTTTAGAGAATAAGTGTAAATCAAAGTCAACTTTATTAACATATTAGCTAAAAGAGCTGTGAAATTACAAATATTCTAAATAGATGACAAGACGATAGATAATGATATTTATGTTAAACAATTAGCCGTTATAAAGAGACACACGATTTTACATAGAAAGATAAAGTTTGTAAAGATAACATATATGTGTAGTCAGTTTAGTTATGAGGCGCCATCCACATAACAAATCTTCACTTGATTTCAAATGGAAAAAGTATATTGTATGAATTTTGAAGATGACTCGAGGGTGTTTTGGATAGAAAAATGATTTGTATGC